>BQNB010005899.1:43277-99995 GCA_026074375.1 Tanacetum coccineum | reverse complement strand
GTTGAGCACGCAATTTTGAAAAATTATGAATTGTCATTGAAGAATTCTTGAAAAATTATGCTCAACCACTTAATTATCTTATAACATATAATCTACTGAGTAGTCATCATTATTACATATTTATTATTAAGACTTTTTATAATGTGTTGAATACATAAGAATTGTCATCTGATGATGTATTTAACAACATTAAAACATTATTTTTCGAAAAACTCCCCCTTAAACATTGACTCATTTTTGATTTTGTATTTTTCTTTTTGAAATTTTATATTTTTATATTTTTCTTTTTTTTTAATATGTACATGTTGATGTTTGATGGAATATCAAGCAGATTCGTTTGTCAGAACCTCCAGTTCTGTTGGAGTCAAACATCTCATAACAATTCGTCTGACAAGATACTGAAACGTATCTTCGGGTAAGGCTTTAGTAAACATATCAGCTAATTGGTATTCAGTTCTGACAAAGTACAATTCAATTATACCATTTTGAACTTGTTCCTTGATGAAATGATATCGAGTATGGATGTGCTTGGTAAGAGAGTGATGCACGGGGTTGCATGAGATTGCTATGGCTGACTGAGAGTCACAATACAACGGTATGTTGTTGTAGTTGAAGCCATAATCCTTAAGTTGTATCCTCATCCACATTACTTGAGCACAACTTGCAGATAACGCCACGTACTCAGCCTCTGTTGATGACATTGCAGTAAAGTCTTGCTTCTTTGACATTCAGCTGACTAACTTATCACTTAGGAATTGTATTCCTCCAGAAGTGCTTTTGCGAGTATCAACGCATCTGGCATGGTCGGCATCTAAAAAAGCAGTTAGTTCAAAGACAGAACACTTCGGATACCAGAGTCCAATGTTAATGGTACCCTTTAAGTATCGAAAGATCCTTTAAACCTGTTTGAGGTGTTTTTCAGTCGGTCTTGCTTGATATCTTGCACAATAACATACTGCTTGCACTATGTCTGGTCTACTAGATGTCAGATACATGAGTGATCCAATTTTACTACGGTAGTCAGTTTGGTATACGGGTTCACCACTCAAGTCTGCATCAAATTTAGGTTTTGTAGCCATTGGTGTACCAATGCTTTGTCCTTTTTCCATACCATGTTTTTTAAGTATCTCTAAAGCGTACTTGGCCTGATTAATAAAGATACCCTATGGGGATTGGTGGATTTGAAGTCCTAAAAAGAATTTCATTTCCCCTATTAAGGACATCTCAAATCTACTGTGCATTAATTTTTCAAATGGTTTAGAAAATTTAGGGTTTGTGGACCCGAAAATAATGTCATCAACGTAAATTTACACAAGTAGAATGTCCTCCCCGTATCTTATCGTGAATAAATTCGGGTCAATGGTACCTTTAGTAAAACCTTTGGATATCAGGAAATTTGAGAGTTCATCATACCAGGCTCTCGGAGCTTATTTTAATCCATATAGAGCTTTCATTAGTCAGTAAACTTTGTCTGGATGATCAGGATCAACGAACCCGTCTGGTTGTGCAACATAAATCTCCTCCTTTAGTGGACCATTAAAAAATGCCGTTTTCAAGTCCATCTGATAAATTAGAAAAGACTTGTGTGCAGCATATGCAACGAAAATCCAAACAGCTTCCAAGCGAGCAACTAGAGCAAATGATTCTTCAAAATCAATACCCTCTTCCTGAGCATAACCTTTAGCTACAAGTCTTGCTTTATTGCAAATTACAGTTTGGTCTTCATCCTTTTTGTTTTTCCATAACCACTTTAGCTTGATTACGTTCTTGCCAAAGGGTTTGTCAACGAGTTCCCAAACTTGAAGTCTGTCAAACTGATGAAGTTCTTCCTGCATTGCTTCTATCCATGCAGAATCAGCCATTGCCTCCTTAATGTTTCTCTTTCAATAATACTCACGGTGAGTGCAAACATACACATTTTAAGATCGGTTGCAAGTTGTCATCTTGTTTGTACTGGCTTGGATGGATTTCCACAAAATTGAGTTAACAGGTGATCTTTCGTCTATCAGTATTCGGAATCTTAAGGTTGATTGAAGGTATGCATATTTGAATTACCAATATTGTGTAAGGAAGACTCGCTAACTTTATGTACTGGTGTACAGAAAGGATTGGTAAATTCATTTTCTGTATCGTCTGCTTGATTATCGTTGTTTTCCTCAGCATGAGCATTTGTTGGAGTTGTTGGTTCTGATGTTGGTTGAATATTCGTTGAAGGGTATGTGTCTTGTGGAACAGAATTATCGTTGGGAGAAGAAGACTTGTTGATACGAGAAGTACCCGTATTGAAAAATTCATCGTACAAAGGACCAAATAAAAAATCCAACTCTTGTTGTGATGGAACAATTGTATCTGCTAAAGGAGAAACATTTTGTAGTTGTGGGTCGGGGTCAGAGTTGTCATAATCTGACTCCTTTTCTCGTTGGGGAACGAGGTCTGAAGTGTCATTAGCAACAGACGTCTCTGACATATCTTTGATCTCATCAAATCGGAGATGGTAGTTATTTGTTAAGTACTCCTTGATCTATAATAGGAGATCCTAGGTCGTGAAACGTTAGATATAAGTTTTCCATCCTCTTTTCATTGTGTTATGCTTTAGTTGTAACCCTATCACTTAAGTCAGTGTGATCATAGTAATTATTGAAGCTTTGTTGTTTTGTTATATCTTTGTTGTCAAAAGATATATTTACTGTTTCATTGAGATACTTCTTAGTGATATAAAACTAGTTTTCCCGCATAGTTTATATAATTTAAATCAAGTTTCCATTCTTAGTATTTTTGGATTTATCCAATGGGTACTAAACCTTACAAGGTAAGGAGTTAAAGATCTATTCATTGGGATCAACAAATGGTATCAGAGCTTGTTGTGAAGCTTTAAATAAGAAGAATCAACCAATTCATCCAAGATCTATTTTTTCAGTGACAAGATGGAGGTAGGAACTACCACTAAAAATCTGACTACAAGGCTACCTATTCTTAAGCCAGGAGACTATGATCTCTGGCTGATGAGGATAGAACAATATTTTCTTATGATTGATTACTCCCTATGGGAAGTAATCAAGAATCAAAACAAAGTGCTAAAAAGAACTGTTGGAACAGTTAAACAAGAGTATAAACCAACCACTGTTGAAGAAAAACAGGATAGACTGGAATGGAATGAAAGCTTATGTGCAACCCTGTTAAGGCTCTCCAAACAAAGAATCCAACTGAGTTTCATCTTCCTCTCAGATGCAAAGTTACTAATAGAGGCTTATAGAGATAAGATAATGGGAGGAACGAGAGTCAAAGAAGGTTTAGAGGACACTTCTCAAACAACAATATGAGAACTTTGCTGCATTACATTCTGAATCAATGGATCAAACCCTTGATTGGTTACAAAAACTTATCAGTCAGTTGGAGATCCAAGGAGAAGTGATTAACAAAGAAGATATGAACCTAAAGCTCTTGAGAAGTCTTCCATCTGAATGGAAGACTCATGCCTTAATTTGGAGGAACAAGGTAGAAATTGAAACCATCAGCCTTGATGACTTGTATAATAACTTAAAGATATATGAACATGAAATTACAGGTTCATCAAGCACAAGTCAAAATACACAAAATGTGGCCTTTGTCTCTAACAGCACTAATAACACCAACATCACTAACAAAGCAGATGATACTGCTCATGGAGTTAGTACTACTAATAGTACAACTCATACTCAAGGTATATGGTTGTCAACTCTTTTTGTTCTAGATAATCTTTGTGATGTTTGATCTGTGATTTCCTTTTAAGTTACAAACTCTCCTCAACTTTCTCAATAAGATCTGGAACAACTTTATCCTGATGATCTAGAAGAAATGTATCTTCAATGGAAGATGGCCATGCTTATAATCAAAGCAAGAAGGTTTATCAAGAGAACAAGGAAGAGCTGGGACATAAATGGTCAAAGAGTTGGTTTTGACAAGTCAAAAGTGGAATGCTTCAACTGTCATAAATATGGACACTTTGCAAAAGAATGTAGGTTCCAAGAAATCAGGAGTACAAAGGAAGAGAGAATAATACAAGAACTATTGTAGTGGAGACTCCTACTCAGAATGCCTTGATAGCTCAAGATGGAATTGGAGGATATGATTGGAGCTACCAGGCTGAAGAAGAGCAACCTACAAACCATGCATTGATGGAATTTACATCTTTAGGAAGCTTTTCTAGTTCAGATTCTGAGGTAGATTCTTGTTCCAAAACATGTGTAAAAGCTTATGCTTCTCTTAAAGAACAATATGATCATTTGTCTTCTGATTACAAAAAGTCTTAATTTAACTTAGTATCTTATAAAGCAGGTTTAGAATCAGTAGAAGCTAGACTAGCACACTATAAGAAAAATGAGGTTATGTTTGAAGGGAGCATAAATGTTTTAAAACTTGAAGTTAGACTAAGAGATAATGCCTTACATGAATACAAAATGAATTTGGAAAAAGCAGAAACAGAAAGAGATCAGTTAAAACAAACATTAGAGAAGTTTCAAAACTCATCCAAGTCTTTAAATAACATACTAGAAAGTCAAGTAATTGACAAGTTTAAAATAGGACTAGGATATAATGCAGCTACTGCAGCTTCTCCTGCAATAGAAAGTTTTGTGAATTTAACTGATAAGTCTGGATCAGATAAGGGATATCATTTAGTTCCCCCACCTCTAACAGGAAATTTCATACCTCACAAATCTGATCTAACATTTGTGGATGAAATAGTTGAAAGTGAAAATTTAGATGTTACTACTGTTGTTACACTTAGTAATGCTAAAACAATTGAAAATAAGGGTGTTTCCAACACAGTTGAATCTAATGTTGTTAGGGTGAACAACACTAGTGCTCCAATCATTAAGGATTGGAACTCTGATGATGAAAGTGAGATAGATTATACTGTTAGACCTAACACTGAAAAGATAGAATCTGTTAAGACTGTTAGGGAAACAAATGCTCCTAAACAAAACAAATAATATTCGAGAGGGAACCAAAGAAATTGGAACAATCTTATATCCCAAAGACTAGGAAGTGATTTTAAAATGACAAATAAAGCTTGTTATGTTTGTGGTAGTTTTGAGCATTTACATTATGTATGTGATAAAAAGCTTGAAAGGACAGTGTGGAACAACTTAAGAAGGGTAAATCACATAAACTTTATGAATAAAATGACTCACCCACACCCCAAAAGAAGTTTTGTTCCACAACCAGTTTTAACTAGGTCAGTAAAACTTAGTACTGCTGGTATAGCAGTTAATACTGTCAAACCAGTTAATACTGCTAACACAATAGCAGTTAATACTGTTAGACCAGTTAATACTGCTAGCACAAAAGCAGTTAATACTGTCAGACCTGTTAATACTGCTAACACAAAAGCAGTTAATACTGCTGCCTCAAAACTAGTTGTGAACTATCCTAGAACTAAAACAAATGCTTTCAAAAGAGGATATTCACAAAGTTCAAGGCCTTTTAAAAGACATTTTGCAAACAAGAACAGTATTATCAACACAATTGTTAATACTGCCAGGCTAAAATATACTACTGCTAAGGATAGAGCAGTAGTAAGTGAAAACAAGGGAAAAGGGGCTAATGTTATAAAGGCCTCAGCATGTTGGGTTTGGAAAGCCAAAAATAGCAGTGCATCAACTACATTCAATAAATATTCTTACATTGATGCATGAGGCAGATCTAAGTCAATAATGGCTTAGATCCCCAAAAGAGTCTAAGTCTCTTATTTTATGTGCAGGGCAACCCACAAGCTAAGGAGTTAAAGATCTATTCATTGGGATCATTTTCAACAATTGGTATCAGAGCCTCTTGGCTCGTGATCTAGGATCTACAAGGTGTTTTGATGTCGAATCTATGAAGGAAGAGTAATCATGTTTTCTATTTTTGGTGTTTGGTTCAATTCGTTGCAATTAGGGTATTCACAAATCCTAATTTAATAAAAACATGAATGGTGATCATTAATGTTTCTACTAGCTTTGGTGAGTCAATCGTTTGATTGATGATGAACCCTAGTAAGGATGCATAACACACGACATCAAGATGATAGATGCAAAGACAAGGATTAGTGACAGTTTAGCAATTGAAAAAGTGTCGCTAAAAAGGTGTTGTCTGGATACTTAAAAAAAGGTATCCTTATTTGTTTTGTACTGCTCGTTGGTGGTTACTACTGACACAAGACACAGTACTGCTGGTGATCGTAAATATTGGTTCTTTAATGATGCTAAAAAGTGTCTTAAAAGGTATGGGAGGAAGGAGCACTTTATACTGCCAAGGGGAAGAATTAGTATTGCTAGGTATGAAGTTAGTACTGCCAACTTTATACTTAGGACTTTCTATGAGTACTTAGTACTATTCTTCATACATTAGTACTATTAGTTGTATGTTTATACTACCAATGGCAGTTAATACTGCTAGCCTTATCTTTGAAGGTTAGTGATGTTGCTTATGATTATTAGTGTTGCTTATGTAAGTTAGTGCTGCTAGGAGACGTTAATGCTGCCCAGTTTATACTTAATGCTGCTAGTATGATTAATACTGCTAGTATATTTTTAATGCTGCCAGTATTAAGTTTCTGTTGCTGGGGTAAATTTTAGCAGTTACTACTGTTGGACTTAAACCAAGGTTTGTGCTGCTCGTATCTTTAATACTGCCAATAGAAGAAGTTTTCTACTATTGGTTACTATTGCTTGGTTTAAGGGGAAGCTAACAGGTTATGATTTTAAATGTTCTTAAAAGTTTAAAGGCTCGTATTTATTAGATTAATTGATTACGAAGTTGGTTATTTATAACCTATTTGAAGTTAAAGTAGGGTTTTTCGGATGCGTGTTCTTATCATATCTTAAAGTGGGTGTTACACTTTGAAGATAACTTGTTCGTGCATTGAAACGATGTGACGAAGACTTGACGAATCTAGCAAAGGTGTGTGATCTACAAACTTATGGTGCTCATTGCTCATATTTGCTATCACTTTGGTTATGTGTCTCATAGAAGATGAGGATAATTGTCAAGAGATTGCGGTCTCTTTATACATTGTTTGGGTATACGTTCAACGTCACGTAGATAGTACAAGATATAAGACACAAGTTTAGGTTGTTCTACTTCAGCATCAAATTTGTAATACTTAGTTTTTTTCATCAGTAATCATTACATAGACCCTACATTCGAGAAATGGTTAACACATGGGTTTCAGGGGAAGCTTATTGTTAAAATGTTTAACCATTTATATGCTACATTAAGGTGAAGGTTTTTACTACTACTAGCCTTTGTTACTACTGTTAGTGTAAGTTTCTACTGCTCAAGTTTATTTTTCTTAAGGTGCGTAATGGAGGGCAATTTGGGTCATTAGAATACGTGGATTAGAAGTGTAATATTGGTTCATAGTTGTGAAGATCAAAGTTGCATACTTTAGTCCCCTATTTGATATTGACAAAAAGGGGAAGAAGATTTGATGATTTGCAACTTGTAGATCCTTTGTAGCTTAAGGAGAAGTTTTTCATTCGTATATTAACTTCAAGGGAAGTACGTGCTTATTTGGTTTTGTCATTATCAACTAGGAGAAGATTGTTGGGAATTATATTTGAGTTGATAAGACAAAACAATAATGAAACAAGATAGAAACATAAGGACTAAATCTAGCATTATGGAATTCTACAAGCTGGTGGAGGATATTCTACAAAAGATAAAAGATTCCAAAAGATATAATTTCTTGATGGATAAAGAGGAGTTTATTAAAGAGATTAAAAGATTTAGTTTCTTTATAAAATTATGTTTTCCATTGTAATTTAGATGACTCTACTATATAAAAGAGTCCTAGATATAGTTTTGTATGTGGGTCAAAGATGTAAACACCAGGAAAAGTGTGTCTATGTGTGTTCTAGGCATCAAGTCCTCTAATGTAGACGCTTAGGGTTTGTTTGTTTTAGACTCAAGAATCTATGATTCCTTGTTAACTTGATTTAACGGGTGATCTTTTGTCCATTGGTATTCGGAATCTTGAGGTTGATTGAAGGTATGCATAGAGGAAGACTCTGCAACTTCTTGTACCGGTGTACAGAAAGGATTGGCAAATTCTGCTTGATCATCGTTGTTTTCCTCAGCATGAACATTTGTAGGAGTTGATGGTTCTGATGTAGAGTGAATACTCGTTGAAGGTAGTGTGTCTTGTTGAATAGAATTGTCGACGGGAGAAGAAGACTTGTTAACACGTGAAGTACCCGTATTAAAAAATTCATCGTACAAAGGACCAAAAAGAAGATCCAACTCTTGTTGTGATGGAGCTGTTGTATCTGCGGAAGGAGAAACATTTTCTAGTTGAGGGACGGGGTCAGAGTTGTCATAATCTGACGCCTTTTGTCGTTGAGGAACGAGGCCTGAAGTGTTATTAGCAACAGACATCTTTGACATCTCTTTGATCTCATCAAATCGAAGATGTATTGATTCAACTATCAATCTTGTTCTCTTGTTGTAGACGCGATTGACTTTGTGGAGTATCACACCAAAATGCACGGATCCCATTTTTCTTTCATCTTATCTAAATTTTCACCATCTTTATTTAGGTAACAACTGCAACCAAAGATGTGTAGGTGTTTAATTAAAGGTTTTCTGTCATTAATGATGTGATATGCTATTTTCTCATGTGTTGGGATGATGATTGATCTGTTTTGAGTATAGCATGCGGTTGCAATTGCTTCAGCCTAAAAGAACAAATGGAGTTTAGAAGATGAAAGCATCATTTGAGCAGCCTCAACAAGAGTACGGTTTCGTTGTTCGACAACGCCGTTCTGTTCAGGTGTTCGTGGTGTAGAAGTTTGATGCTCAATTCCTTCTTCTTTAAAGAATGCATTAAGTGTCTTATTTAAGAACTCAGTGCCTCTGTCAGTTCGAACAGAAATTACTGGAGCTTAAAGATTTCTTTGGATCATCGTGAGAAACACTTTTAGAACTTCTGGTGTTTCATCCTTGGAATGTAGAAAGAGAGTTCAAGTGTATCTGGAATAGTCGTCTACAATCGCCAGAATATATTTCTTCCCATTTATGCTAGCAACTCGCATTGGACCACATAAGTCCATATGAAGCAAATTTAGCCATCCTTTCGAACTTGGAACAGTCTTTGTCTTGAATGAACTTCTCTTTGCTTTACTCACTTCACAAGAGGAGCATAGTTAATCCTTGACATATTTCAACTTTGGTAACCCAATCATGACATTTTTCTTTGAAAGCAAGTTGATGTAGTCAAAGTTGAGATGAGAAAGTCTTCGATGCCATAACCATGCTTGAGTTGGTAAGGCTTTAGCCATGAGACATATTGGAGTTGATGAAGTCGTTTCTTGAAGGGAAATTGTATAGAGATCAGATCCACGGTTACCGGTGAGTAAATCATTTCCCTAAAGATCTCTAACAAAACACGTAGATTTTCGAAAAGCAACCTCTAAATCCGCATCACAGAATTGACCATCCTAAAAAAGATTGTGATTGAGACCTTCGACGTAATAAACCCTGTTGATTATGATATTTCCTTGAACCAAATCTCCATAACTAAGAATTGGAGAAAATTGATCATTGCAAAAACGAAGGGTACCCATATATTTTTCAATAAAATTGCACAACAGAGATAGATTGCCCGTCATGTGTTTTGTGCATCCCGAGTCCACAATGAATAGGATGAGTTGTACAATCTGCAAGAGAATTAGAGGACGATGGAATACATGACAAATTGGATCCTAAAGTATTTGTTAGTTTCAAGACATTAGTTATCCTAGATGCATTATCTATGGCAAAACTAACTCTCTTTTGCATACTTTCATTTCTAACTTTAGGCACCCATTTCATTTTTGTCTTAGGAACCTATTTATATCCTAATGGGCATTGTTGTTGTGACACCCGTGATTTAATCAGGTTAGTGATGCCTTTAGAAATGGCTAAGAGTTCGTTTTGTGTGATTTCTTGTGTGCTATGTGTTATATATGTGTGTTAAGTTGTTTAAGTATGTGCATGATATCATTTTGAGGTGTATGGGCGTCTCATTTTGAGTGCATTTGTGTTTGGTGATGAGCATTTTATTTGTTCACGTGTAGTGATAATGGAAAGTAATGACATATCGCATGCAATGCTACGTCAATAGTTGGATGGTTTTGTGTTAAGCGTTTATGGGAAAAGTGGCATGTTGGAAATAAGTGAAGTGAGTGGAATTTGGGTATTTATAGTGGACTCTCTAAAAATAGAAAGTGAAAGGTGAAATGAAAAGGTATTTTTAAAAAGTTAGTAAGTTGCGTTTATGTAAAAAGGTTTACCCAAATTAGCTTAGGTTTTATGAAAACTTACGGTAATAAAGGTAATTAGTTAATTAATAATTTAATAAAAAAATAAATAAATATATGTATGTATATATAAACTCGGCCAAATAAAGGGATAAGAAAAAATGGATTTTAGGCCTTATCTAGAAGAGTCTTAGTAGGATTAGGATACTAGTTAATTAGATAGGTTATCCCTTAGCATATATATAGCAAAACCAACGAATTATTCAGCCCCTAAAACCCTTATGTCGACTTCTTCCATCCCTAAGAATAAGGAACCAAGAATCTTGATCAAGAAGTACCCAAGAATCGATGTTAGGATCAAGAAATCAAGAGGTAAGTATGCTTAACTTAGTTAGAATTATGAAATCATGTAACAAGACTTATGATGGATCTAGGGTTTACATAAAATACAGATTAGGTATGAACTTTGATGATGATAGAATGATTAGGGCTTGATTAGGGTCATGTTCATGCAATTGGTTAGGTTAGATTTGCGTTAAAACTTGATTTAGGGTTAAGCAGAATTTTGGGTCGTGTTTAACGACTGATATCTAGATGATAAAAACGTGTATTGATATGTTTCTTGAGCCTATGAATAAGCCAAAAGATTCTACTTTCCAAAAAATCCGGCCTCGAAAGTTTTTAAGGTCGGGAAGTCATTCAAATGTTGATTACACTAAAAGTTGTCAGATCAGTAAATACGGGGCAGATTTAGGTCATGTTTGTGAGGGTAAAACCTATACTTAAAAGTGGAATTAAGCTTAGCCCTTCTACAGTAGTTAAGTTCCCTATGTCTATGGATAATCTTGTAAAAATTAGCCTCTGAAGGCATGTCTAAGTATGGTTAATAAGTCCAAACTTTTTTAGTGTGCAATCAGATCCAAATTGGGACTGTTTTAAAGTTTGATTTTTTTAAGAGTACTTGTGCATGTAAATAGCTTTTGTAAATCCAATGGTAGTTAGAGAACACATAAAGGAACATAGATGATTTTTGCTATAATTTATAAAGGTCATTAAGTAAGGGTTTTGGGTACGTAAAGAGACACTAAAATTCTGCAATTCTGAGTTAATTGTAAGTAGCTAGTGTAAAGTGTTAATAAGATGGTTAAGGTTGGGCATGGTGTCGGGGTGACCCATGATGGTTAACTAAACCCTTAGACATCCATCATATGTGTGTTACATGGACTTGAGCTTTTATCTTGGTCGCGTGTAACCGTGTTTATTTATTTGTATAGTTGCGTGTAGAGATTTGGAAGCTGCGGTTGAGTATCTAGGTGAGTTTCATAGCCCCTCTTTTCTTATGATTTATTAGGGTTGAAAAGATGCAAAGTGTTTGGAAATGTTTTGGTTACTGTGATAATGAGTTGTCAAATATGCATGGACTATACGTGACTATTGTATGTTGTGTGCTACATGTTTGTGATGTGATATTGAGAATTGTGAAATAAGTCAGGGAGGATCACCTGCGGGTATCCATGACCTGTTTAGTGGAAGGTAATGTGGCCTAGCGGGCAGAAATGGTTACTTTGAGAGTACCCATATCCTGGGCTAAAGGGGTAACCACAGGGACCTTGGTACGATATGAGACATCTTGTAGTCATTTGCAGATTATTTGTGTGATTGGTTGGATTTGTATGTTAGCTAGTATGGTAGTTCATTTATTGTCCTGCAATATTTTCTTAATTATCACAATAATTTATAATTGGATATGGTTTTCGTATCTTAAACCTATGACTCTCACCAACATTATGTTAACGTTTTTAAGCATCATTTTCAGGTGGGTATCGTGATGATAAGAAGGATGTTAGGAAGAGTGGCTAGAGAGACCTTAGGCATTGCTTGTGGAGTTATCTTTTCTAGTCTTTTCATTTATGACATTTGTTTTGCTTGATACTTGTTTGTTGGAGATTGTTAGTATTTGGATTATGTTGTTTCGTGTACGACATTACTTTAGTAATGCAAGACTCCTTTATCTTGTGTTAGGTATTGTCATGACACATAGTGTCCATTTGATTATTTCCTTCATTTAGATTTCTCTATAGTAGACACCATTGTGTTGTGATGATATCCATGATGTTACGCCTCGTGTTTCCGCCTAGGCGGGGTGTGACAGATTGGTATCAGAGCCTTTGGTTATAGAGAAGTAGGTGGTTGAGCCTAGACTATAACCTAGGGGTCCTTCATGTAGATGCATTTAGGGCTTAAGTGTTTAATGGCTTCCTAGGTTTTTATGTCTTTTGAGGTTGAGGAGATGGTTAAATAAAAGTGGGTGTGTGATGGGGATTAGTTGGAATTGTTGAACCTTCACTATTGGTGATTGGTTTTGTACCACCATTGTTGGAAATAAAGGTGTTACTCTACCAGAAAACCCTTTTCCTACCCTTCTCATATTTGCAAAAATATTTTTAGTGTGAGAGGGTGCAACATAAATGCTGTTATGAGTTGACAGATCATCAAGTTGTTGTTTCAAAAATACTTGTACAAACCTTGGATACATCAAAAATTTGCCAGACACATTATCCAAATTTCTAATCATACTTTCAAAAATGTATTTTGAAAAGTTAAACTTCTAATTTGTAGCCAAACAGGTAATTGCAGATGCCATAGTACTACTAAACTCATTCCATGCAGTAGTCTTTGAACTTAGACATTGTAGAATAGTTTGAATCAGAAATTTCTATTGTGGGGAAAAGAATGGCTTATAGAAACTTAGTTTTTTGAGAAATTTTCTCATACCCCATCAGTGTAAGTTGTTCAAATATGGTAGAATTTGGTAGACAATCAACACCTTCTGCATCTTCTAGTTGAATATCTCTTCTAACAGTTGATTCAGTGATGATTATCTTCTTGCCATCTACTAGGGCATGCAACTGTACTTCCCCATTGATAGTTTTTGCCTTGACAGTAGACCATAACTGTTCGATACAAGAAATATATATTGTAGGATTAATGGTTAATGCATACTTTATAGGGTGTGCATTCAAAAAATCCACAATTTGTTCAAACCCATCACTTTCTTCGGGTTTAGACAAAAATGCGATCATGTTATGAGTATCCGCAAACTTTAGATTCGCCATTTGTGTTGGGTTTTGATAATGGATGATAAAATTGAGTTAGGGTTTGTAGTTAGAGAGTATTTGAAAGAGTAAAATTGATTAAAGGATCGATTGAAACCCTTAATCAAAGTATTTATGAAAATACTCTCAACAGCATTAACTTTCACCCAGCAGTAGTAACCCAACAGTATTAAGTTATGCCTAGCAGCATTAACTCTAATTCCATTCTAAACAGCTTTTCCATCATCAATTTAACACTTTTCTTTGCTTTTCCTGCAAAATATTTGTCCAAAAACCAAGAAAACACAAGCCATAGCAATTTTTATAATTATCACAGTATTAATTATACCTAGCAGTATTAAGTATAACTAACAGTTGTTGTAACTCAGCGGTATTAAGTATAACCAGCAGTACTAATTATACTTAACAGCAGAAACTTTTAATGACATGAATAACTGTACTAATTCATACAAAACTTTACAAAAACATAAAGATATAAGAGACTTTAATTTGTTTTAATTCTATATTGATATATGGTTTTTCATGGTATTTTCTTTCGTTTAAAAAAAAATAGAATTGTGTTAGAGTCTGTACGGAGTTTTACGATCCCTTTTGGTATTATGGTGTCCTTTGTTGAGTAACATATTTTATAATTGATATATTTTATAATTGATGTCTAATTATAAAAACCCTTTGGAAGTATTGTGTTGGTGTTTGTAGAAAATTATGTATAAAATGATCTTTGTTAAAATAAGATTTTTATTTTAGTTGTAAAAAAGCAGGTTATAAAAGTGATTCATAGGTGGTAAGTGTACAGATACACCATTAGATAACCGTCTCTAGATTTTTTTTATGACAACCAGAAGAAATTTTTCAAAGATTACATTAAGACAATTTCATTATTATTTAAAATGATTTTTATACTTAAATTGACTTTCTTAATTTAAATTGATTTTATAAAAACATTATTTATTTTTAGCCTTTCGAGTAAAGTCATAATGGTATAATGTCTTATCCGCTTTCGTATTGAAATTTTTTTTGTGTTCATTTGTTTCTCGTGGTACTTAAACTCTGCCCTCCTGTTGAGTTTCTTTCGGTTTGCGCTTTCACTCGGCTGTTTCACTCGGTGCATATACGTATCCTTTCTTTCAAAGGATTATTATGTCATTTGATCCGAGTCTACTTGCATATGTGGAATCTCCTATATGCATTCTAGCCTTTGTCTTGATATTCGTTTGTTATCCTATACGATTGTTCATAACCTTTGGAGTTCATTGATACCGTTGAGTCGTGGAAGCTTTGATGTGATTATGGGAATAGACTGGTTGTCCAAGAGGAAGTTTGTGAAAGTATGTTATGAGAAGGTGGTTAGAATACCGTTGGAAGGTGATGAGATATTTCGAGTTCATGGGGAACGTACTTTGGGAGCCACCAAAGCCATAATGAACGCTAAGGTAGATGAACCTAGGATAAGTGATATACCCGTGGTACGAGATTTTATTGATGTGTTTCTGGGAGATTTGTCAATGACCACCACGACGACAAGTTGAGTTCCGCATAGGTTTGGTTCGTGGAGCGACGTCGGTCGCGAAGTCTCCATATCGTTTGGCACCCTCAAAAATGCAAGAATTATCCAGGCAACTTCAAGAGTTGCAAGACAAGGGTTTCATATGACCTAGTCATTTTCCGTGGGGAACACATTATCCACTCCCTAGGATTAAAGACTTGTTTGATCAATTACGAGGAGCGTGTCCTTTCTTAAAGGTAGATTTTCGGTTAGGTTATCATCAGCTACGAGTGCTTGAGGATGCCATTCCAAAGACCGCATTTCAAATGAGATACGGACGTTTTGAGTCTACGGTTATGCCTTTTGGGTTAACCAATGCACCAGCGGTTCTTATGGACTTAATGAACCGGGTTTGCGAACCGTACTTAGGTAGGTTTGTCCTCATATTCATTGATGACATTCTGGCCTACTCAAAGTCGAAAGAGGAACATGAAGTTCATTTGAAGTTAGTGTTGGAGTCATTGAGGAAGGAGAAGCTATATGCTAAGTTTTCTAAGTGTGAGTTTTGGTTGGAAGAAGTGCATTTTCTTGTTCATGTGGTCAACCATAATGTATTCACGTGGACCTGAGTAAGAGTGAGGCAGTGAGGAATTGGATGATTATTCTTAGGATTGGCAGGTTACTACCGACGTTCATTGCAAAGTTTTTTTAGATTGTTGAAACCCCTTACTTCCCTAACTTAGAGGAATCAGAAGTATGAGTAGAGCGTAGAACAAGAAGAGGCTTTTCAGACTTTGAAGAATGATTTGTGTGATACTCTGATAAAGCGAATGTAGTGGGTGATGCGTTGAGTAGAAAGAAGAGAGTGAAATCAAGACGAGTAAAAGGAATGATACTGGCAGCCCAAAGTGAGGCGTTCAAGCAAGAGAACGTACTCGCAGAAAGGCTACATGGTTTAGATCAACAGATGGAAAGAAAAGGAGACGAGAGTTTGTACTTTATGGATCGAATTTGGGTTCTATTGGTGGGAAGTGTAATGGTTGAGGCCCATGCATCAAGGTACTTGGTACATCTGGGAGCGGATAAGATGTACTATAAACTTGGAGACATGTATTGGTAGCCACGTGTAGAAAAGGATATTGCTACATATGTTAGCAATTGTCGAATTTGTTTAAGAGGTGAAGGCTGCAATGTCAAAGACTTTTGGCTTACTGCAACAGCCTAAGATACTTGAGTGAAAATGAGATAGAATCACCATGGATTTTATCACTAAATTTCCAAGGTCAAAGTGGTGAGTATGATGTGAATTGGGTGATGGTTGATAGACTGACCAAGTTAGCTTATTTACTAGCTATACAAAAAGATTGCAAGATGTGAAGTTGGCAAGGATTTATATTGACGAGATAATAGCAAGGAATGGAATTCTGGACTATCAACTCAGATTGAGATGGATGGTTTACCTCGTGGTTTTGGCAGACGCTGCAGGAAGTGTTAGAGACGCGATTGGATTTGAGTACTGCTTAGCATCCTCAAGTGGATGGACAAAGGGAACGTATGAATCAGACTTTAGAGGATATAATAAGGGCATGTGTTATCGATTTTGGTGGTAGTTATCAATTAAGCATTCGGTGTGCTCTGTTTAAAGCTTGTATGGTAGGAAATGTAGGTCGCCTGTTCTATGGGCAGAGATTAGAGAAAGTAGCTTGATTGGACCTGAGTTAGTACTAGAGACGACAGATAAGGTGGTATTGATTAAGGAAAAACTCAAAGCGGTGAGAGATCATAAAAAGAGCTATGTTGATTTTAGGCGTAAGCCGTTAGAGTCTGAGGTGGGAGATCGTGTATTGTTAAAGGTGTCGCCTTGGAAGGGCGTAGTGTGTTTTGGAAGGAAGGGTAAGTTAGCACCAAGATATGTAGGACCGTTTGAGATCCTTGAAAGGATTGGCCTTGTAGCGTATAGGTTGAGGTTACCTGAGGAGTTAAATAGCGTACATGACACCTTTCATGTGTCAAATTTGAAGAAGTGTTTGGGGAATGCTAATTTGCATGTGCCGTTGAATGAAATCAAAATCGACAAGACTTTACGTTTTGTTGAGGAACCTGTAGAAATTATGGATCGTGAGATTAAGAGTTTGAAACGTAGTAGAATACCACTTGTGAAAGTTCGTTGGAATTCAAAGCGTGGTCCCGAGTTCACTTGGGAACGCGAAGACTATATGAAGTCTAAGTATCCTCATTTATTTGTTGATCGTGCTGTTGAACCAACTAGTTAAATCTCGGGACGAGATTTCCATAAGGAGGGGATACTGTGACAACCGTGATTTGAGCAGGTTAGTTTATACCTTTAGAAATGGCTAAGTGTCCATTTTGTATGTTTCTTGCGTGCTATGTGTTCTATATGTATGTTGAAGTGGGTTACTTATGTGCATGATGTCATTTTAGAGGTAAATGATTATCTTATTTTGTGTGCATATGAGTTTGGTGTTAAGTATTCCATTTGTTCACGTGTGGTGATAATGGAAATGAAAGACGTGTAGCATGCATTGCTACGTCAATTCTTGGTTTTTAAGAGTTAAGCGTTTATAAGAAGTGTAAGTTATTGGAAAGGAAGCATGTGAGTGAAATATGGAAGTTTGCAGTAAACAAAAGTGGCATGTTGGAAATAAGTGAATGGAGTGAAATTTGGGTATTTATAGTGTACTTTCTAAACACAGAAAGTGAAAGGTGAAATGAAAAGTTATTTTTAGAAATTAGGTAAGTAGGCGTTTATGTAAACAAGTTTACCCAAATTAGGCTTTGAGGTTTTTATAAAAACTTAGGTAATGAAGGTAATTATTAATATACTAAATATTATAAAAAAATAAATAAATATACGTATGTATATATAAAATCGGCCAAATAAAAGGATAAGGAAAAAATAGAATATTAAAAGGCCTTAATCGTAGAAGATTTTAGTGGAATTATGATACAAGATAATTAGATAAGGTTATCCCCTTAGGCATATTATACAAAACCAACGAATTATTCAGAAGGACCGCCTAAAACCCCTTAGGTCCCCCCGACTTCTTCCATCCCTAAGAATAAGGAACCAAGAATCTTGATCAAGAAGTAACAAAGAATCGATGTTAGGATCAAGAAATTAAGAGGTAAGTATGCTTAACTTGGTTAGAATTATGCAATCATGTAACAAGACTTATGATGAATCTAGGGTTTACATAAAATACAAATTAGGTATGAACTTTGATGATGATAGAATGATTAGGGCTTGATTAGGGTCATGTTCATGCAATTGGTTAAGTTAGATTAGCGTTAAAACTTGATTTAGGGTTAAGCAGAATTTTGGGTCGTGTTCAACGATTGATATCTAGATGATAAAAACGTTTATTGATATGTTTCTTGAGCATATGAATAAGCCAAAAGAGTATACTTTCTTAAAAAATCTGGCCTTGGAAGTTTTTAAGGTCAGGAAGTCATTCAAATATTGATTACACTAAAAGTTGTCAGATCAGTAAATACGGGGCAGATTTAGGTCATGTTTGTGAGGGTAAAACCTATACTTAAAAGTTGAATTAAGTTTAGCCCTTCTACAGTAGTTAGATTCCCTATGTCTATGGATAAATCCTTTGTAAAAATTACCTCTGAAGACAGTCTAAAGTAAGGTTAATATAAATCAAACTTTTTTAAGTGTGGCAATACAGATCCGAAATATGGACTGTTTTAAAGTTTGATTTTCTTAGGATAACATGTGCATTGTAAATAGGATATTGATAAATCCAATGGTAGTTATAGGAACACATAAAGGAGTCCTAAAGAAAATTTTTGCTATATAATTGTATAAAAGGTCATTAAGTAAGGGTTTTGGGTACGTAAAGAGACACTAAAATTCTGCAATTCTGAGTTAATTGTAAGTAGCTAGTGTAAAGTGTTAATAAGATGGTTAAGGTTGGGCATGGTGTCGGGGTGACCCATGATGGTTAACTAAACCCTTAGACATCCATCATATGTGTGTTACATGGACTTGAGCTTTTATCTTGGTCGCGTGTAACCGTGTTTATTTATTTGTATAGTTGCGTGTAGAGATTTGGAAGCTGCGGTTGAGTATCCAGGTGAGTTTCATAGCCCCTCTTTTCTTATGATTTATTAGGGTGGAAAAGATGCAAAGTGTTTGGAAATGTTTTGGTTACTGTGATAATGAGTTGTCAAAGATGCATGGACTATACGTGACTATTGTATGTTGTGTGCTACATGTTTGTGATGTGATATTGAGAATTATGAACTAAGTCATGGGGATCACCTGCGGGTATCCATGGCCTGTTTAGTGGAAGGTACTGTGACCTAGCAGGCAGGAATGGTTACTTTGAGAGTACCCATGTCCTGGGCTAAGGGGGTAACCACAGGTACCTTGGTGCGATATGAGACGTCTTGTAGTCGTTTTCCGGTTGTTTATATGATTAGTTGGATTTGCATGTTAGCCAGTATGGTAGTTCATTTATTGTCTTGCATTGTTTTCTTTATTATCACAGTAATTTACAATTAGATTTGGTTTTCGTGTCTTAAACCTATGACTCTCACCAACATTATGTTGACGTTTTTAAGCATCATTTTCAGGTGAGTATCGTGATGATAAGAAGGATGTTAGGAAGAGTGGCTAGAGATACCCTAGGCATTGCTTGTGGAGTTGTCTTTTCTAGTCTTTTCATTTATGACATTTGTTTTGCTTGATACTTGTTTTGTGGAGATTGTTAGTATTTGAATTATGTTGTTTCGTGTACGACATTACTTTAGTAATGCAAGACTCCTTTATCTTGTGTTGGGTATTGTCATGATACATAGTGTCCATTTGATTAATTCCTTCATTTAGATTTCTCTATAGTAGACACCATTGTGTTGTGATGATATCCATGATGTTACGCCTCGTGTTTCTGCCTAGGAGGGGTGTGACAGTTGTTCTATCCACCATTTCCACGTCTTACTAGTTTTCTCATATAGCATCCTATAGTAACTCTTGGAATTCTGGATAGTGGATTCTGATGCAACTGTTTTCTTATGGGGTGTTGCAAAAAATTTGTTCGCTTGACTTTTAGGTTTTCTAGTACTAATAGGCACTACGTTAGGCTACTTAGTTTTAGCATTCACATCATTCAAGTATTTAGAGACACATGCATCATGATTCGAATTAAACACACATTTTCCACAAGTAGCACAAACAACATTAACATTCGAAGTTCTAGATTTTAAACTGTCATTGCATTCAGTTACAGACTTTGTTTGATTAGAAATACTAGGAATCCTATGATGGTCTTCTACTTTAGTCTTTTTAATCTTCACTTGACTAGTGTTTGGCACGACCTTATCTTTCAATTAAGTGCTCCTAGGCTGTAGTCTGCTAACATTAGTTCTATGAGCTACTCCTATAGATGTAGACACACAAGGATTAGTATTCCTATAAGTTTGAGGCAACTGTGGTGCTCTAGCTTATGTTGTACTATTGTTAATTCGATACATGGCTGGTTTAATCACATTTGTGTTTCTTACAGCTTGCGTTGCTGTTTGAGGTAAATTCTGTGTAGTGACTGGTTTTGATAAACCCTCTGACTCATTAGTTTGTGGAGACTTTTTCTTTGCAAAATTTTTCCTCTCAAGAGAGTCTGAAAAAGGAGCCGGTTTTCCTAAAACTGATGGTTTGGGAATCCTTTGAGCATTTGGTTGTCGAATAACAGATGGTTTATCAAACTTAGTTTCCACAAATTTTCATTTGCATTTTTCAATGAGTTTCTTTAACTCACATATGGCAATGTTCTTGTCTTGCAGTTGAGCTTCCAAATCTTTTATTTCAAAATATTGTTTACGTTCCTTTTGAAATACATTTGATGCTTTTTCTTTGCAAACTGTGTTATTTTTTATTTGTTCTTGACATTGTTGTAAAGCGAGTTCAAGAGAAATCGAGTGTTTTTCTAATTTAGCAAAAACTTCGTAAAAGCTCGGTATAAACTTCTTTACTAACAAATTCAGTTTGTTTTGAAAGCTTTTGTGCAAGACAGTCACATTCCTTGACTTTATGAAGATATAAGCATTGCAATTCAGTGTGCGCATCTAAATCAGATAACGAATGCAAATAAGAACACATAACATCATTAGACACACATTCTTGCAAGAGCATATCATACATGTTTGAAAATTCTACCTTATCAGATTCAAGTTCGTCAATTTCATTTTCAAGGGATTCAACGTACTTTAAATCAGCATGCATTTCATGCTTAAGTTCATGAACAAATGCGAAACTATCATTCTGAGTCTTAAGTGCAAGAGGCATCAAACATGTCTTAATCAGGATTTCCATATCATGAGCAGTTGGGGCACGAAGATGAAGATGGTCATTTGAATGTTTTACCCAAGCTTGATCGACAATTTCTCTAAGATGATTTATGTTATTCGTCATGACATTATACGCTTGTCTACTTTTGCTTATTGATTTTGACACTGGTAAGAAATCTATGTTTTTGAAAATATTTGGTTTCGTTTTCACAAATGATTTTCTCCACATTTTCTTTCTTATTTCATTTGCATGTGCTAACTGAACAAGATATTCCTGGGTCGGGGGTTTAAAAATTTCATAAAGACTATTTAACTTTGTGTAGTCAAAAGGTTTCACTAAGTCTTTATTCAATTTTGATCGACTCTCTTCTTCAAGAGTCAGAATCTCGTCCCTATCGGGGATGAGTCTGTTTGCAGGATCAGATTGGTCATGTGGGATCTCATACAAACATGGTTTCTCATTTTGAGCCTTTTTGAGGTACATTGGGTTAGCAAAGGTAGGTCTTCCATTAAATGTAGGGCATTTGGGTGCTAACATATGAATGGTCTGGATTGATTGACTTCTTTTGTAAAGGATTTCATTCAAAAACTTTAATTGTTTTTCCATTGAAATCATTTTATCAATATCATTTTCTTCCTTAAGTTTCAAATCCATTATTACCTTTGTTTTCTCTTTGACAAGACCTTCGTAATGTGACTTAGTTAAAAGACTCTGTTTGACTAACTCATCGTGTTTCTCTTGGACAATTGAAATTTCGTAGGCTTTAAGTTTTAAACCTTCTTTTATGTCAATGTCCTTTTGAGCTAATAGTCCTAGAGTTTCATTTAACTTATGTTCAAGTTTCCCATAGTCAACAGTACGATCATTAAAGGCCATGTACTTCTCAAGCTCAGTCTGTTTATTTTGAAGTGCAACTAGACAACTATCCCGAATACTATTAGATTCCCCCAAAGTTCTACTAGTTTCCGCAAGAATAGATTTGCACTCAGTCAATTCTTGAGTCAGTGATGCGTTTGCTTTCTTTAATTGCTTTTGAATCTTTTTATTTTCATCGACATCAAGTTTTAAATTTGTAATTAAATTAGCAAGCGCAACACGCTCATCATCACATTCTATAGCATTTTGGTCATTCTGAATATCATTATCACACATATCTGGTGAATCAGGAATGACATTACTATCACCCGTTTCCACTATACATGTGTTACTAATGGATTCAGATTGCTCAGAATGTTGTATTTCATTGGCAAACACATTATATCCAGTATCGTATTGTACATGTTCCAATGGCTCAGAATCAGTGCCTGAGTCTGCATTAGGAACCTCCTGGATCTTTGCCATATAGCTGTAATGTGCTTCCAACTCTTGTTCATCAATCTCTTCATCCGTGTCTGCTAGCCAGTCAGATTGCTCTGCTTGAAGTTGAACACCTTTCTCAGCTTGTTTGCATAGCAACATTTTTTCCTTGTGATACGTAAAGTGTTTAACCCGTTTTGGCTTTCTTTATTCCTTAGCAAAATGACCAAATTCCTTATAGTTAAAACACTATATCCTAGACTGCTGCACTACTTGACCACCTGCAGTGTCCCTAGCTCCAGCAACATTTACTGTCCCATGATTCCTAACTGTCAAGTGTCTGATTTTTCCATTCGTTTCTTGTAACCTTTGTAGTAGTATCCACATACTTGGTTTTTGTGTTTAAGATTCTAGGTTGTTGTTGGTAGGTTTGTAGAGTTTCTTGAAATACTTTGCAATGAGAGCCAAATTTTTCTGCATTTCCTTATCCTTCTGAGCTTGTTCAAGATCACTATCTTCACCAGAAGCTGACTCAGATGGAGGTGTAATTGGTTTGGCTATATCTTTGCCTTTGTGTCTTATAGTTGCATGAGTTCTGGTTGGAATTGAGGCTTTTGATGTTTTTCATAGTGCACTATCACATGTTTTTTTGTGAATTAATTTCCTCCTCACGTGACTCTCATATACTATTTTGCAACTTTTTCCTTTTTACATCATTGTTTAAATGGACGGGCTCAATTAATTGTTGTTGGGCTAAAAAAAACATGGGCTGGCCCAGCCCATAAAATGGGTTACGGTCCGGCCCATTAAAATCCGAAGGCACCGTTGAACTCGTTATCTCGCGCTCTTTCCAATCCCGTGCTTGGTTTTGTCCGATTTTGTCTTTATTTTTGTCCCTTTCTTGATATCCGGTACCTGCACATACAAAAACACAAAAACAAACATATATTTGCAATTTTTACATGTTTTTGGTTATTTAGGTTCGTGTTTCAAGGTAAAAGATATGTATAAAATAACAAATACCATTCACCTTGTTGTAGCCTGTCGATGGCTTCCCACATTTCTTGAGCTGTCTGACATGCATCAACAGTTGAGTATATTTCATCTCCAATTCCAGGCAATATCAAATGAATCGCTTCTTTTTCTAATTCAAAATGAGCTATGTGAGTCATATTCATAACTATCTCGACTGTTGTTTGTTCAGGAACTGCTGGAGAATTCTCTGTTGCAGGAACATCTGGTGTTGTGACAATAGTTGGAGTGTAAGGACCTTTGAGAATGCACTTCCGTAAGGCATCACCATTTGGTCTTGTATCAATGTATCGTAAGAACCGTGATCGCCATTATGCATATCGTCCTGTTGCAAGCATTGGTCGACGATCCCTTGAACCAGCTGCCATTATGTTGTTATGCATTTGACTGTCGGTTGTGGAAGTTACAATTGGAGTTGTCATGGATGAAATGATTAAATAGATTATATAAGTGAAAATGATTGAAGGTCTTAATAGATGTGTTGTGATTGAATTGTGGCAGAATGAAAACAAGAAACGTTCCACGTGATTTATAAGTTTCTAATGATTTATAACTGAGAAAGAATTGAGTCTTTCGCAGGATTTTATAAAATCAATAGAAAACCATAAATGTTAATTAATTTGTATTAAGGTATGATTGTTGAATTAATTGTCTTTAAGTCCTTGATTGTTTGTGATTATGATATGCTTTTGATTGAAGTTGAATTGATTAAGTTCTTGTGATTGTTTGTTGTTATGGTTCAAGTTGTTTTTCAGGAAATTAGGTTTTCAAAACAAGGGATTTCAGTGGCACAACTCGCTAGTTTGAAAAAAATTGTGCAGCATAACGTTTGAGTATGACTTAGCGAAAAGGTCCTTCAATATCCTGTAACTTCGCTAAGATAACTCGCTACTGTCTTCTGCTAACTCGCTGATCTGGCAAAACTTGGGCAACATAACAACTCGCTAGAACTATAGAATTTGTCTTCAAATAAACCTGTAACTCGCTAGACCTTGAAACCTGTAACTCGCTAGATTTTGAAACTTGTAACTCGCTAGATTTTGAAACTTGTAAGTCGCTAGATGTCCAAGTCTTTAACTTGCTGGACTTTCAAATCTCTAAGTCGCTGGACTTGTTCTTCGTAACTCGCTACTACAAGCTGCCAAGGATGTCACTTTCGAACAAGTACACACGTCGTTTTCCACCTGTTTGTCTTGTCTAACTTTAGTGCAAATAAACAAACCACACTTATGGCAGAACATTAACTCACTCGCTATCAAGAAATTCCTTAACTCGCTAGATTGAAAAACGAGTTAAAACCATTTTATGAACCACAATAAGCCACGAATAAGCTAACCAACTTCAAAATAAGATACTATGGCATGTTTAGAACATAAAAGTACACGTCTTTTTTGAATCTAACCATAAACAAAGTCACAAATATTGAATTTTTTTTCAAAAGTTTTCAAAAAAAAAAACTATGTTTGATTCTTGAAAAGGCACGTTTAAGCTATGAATAAGCTAAGAAGCTTGAGCTTAACACCACCTAAGAACTAATAAGCCACCAAATATTTTGAGTCGTGAGCTTATTTGTCAAAATAAGCCATGAAAGTTTTGAATTTTGAGCTATCCCCACCAAAACAAAATCACAATCCACCCGAGGCT
Source organism: Tanacetum coccineum (assembly GCA_026074375.1). Taxonomy (NCBI): domain Eukaryota; kingdom Viridiplantae; phylum Streptophyta; class Magnoliopsida; order Asterales; family Asteraceae; genus Tanacetum; species Tanacetum coccineum. Next base: position 74,846 of record BQNB010005899.1, on the reverse strand, counting down.
CTTGATACCAAATGTCGGTGCCATATAATCACTTCACTTCATAATTTAGATCATGGATTGAACAAGAAAAGTAGGAAGAAACTAGGAAGAATGTAGAGAGAGAAGTTAGAGAGAGAAAGTAGAGAAAATGGGAAGTTTACTTGCAAGACCAAAGTTTACAAATGAACCAACCTACTCTTCATCAATGGAGAGTGGTATTTATACCTAGACTAAAAGGCTTACTTGCCTTTAGTATGTTACTAAATCTAACTGCCGGGCTCGGGAATACTTAGGCTTTCGCCCGATACACGTGACCGGTTAGCTTACATATAAGAGCCCGTTTACCCATTCTAGCCTATTACAACGTTACATAATATAATAACCGAGACGTAATATTCTTAATGAACGAACTTCCTTGTTCGACTCAATATTTTGAGGCTAACAACATCAAATGCTTTCTGGGTGAGAGCACACTTACTATTTGTAATGGCACTCATGATGGAAGAAGGGAGCTTAAAAACTTAACCTGGACACTTGAAATCCTTCGTAAATTGGTAAAGAACAGATGAACAAGGTTATAAAAGCTCGAAAACTTAACAATGACCAATAAGTAAAGAAAATAAAAAAGAAAACATGAAAACCAAATCGAGGTATTTATACCCGTCGATATAGTAAATTTCAAGGGTTTTTAGATGCTTACGACGTGCCATGACTTCTGAGTACGGTTATAGGATTTAAAATACCGATAGTGATGACAGTTGAAAAGTGGACTAAAAGTGTCAAAATAGTCAGAATAGTTGAAAGTACGAAGAGGCCACGTCACTCACATCTCACCAACAAGGGAAAAGAAACGTCACGAAGAAACTAGCAAACGTGGAAGATGCAAAGAAAAGAGTAATACCGAAACCTGAGTCTAGTAATACCTATCGGACGCTATAGACATACTAGACTGGGGGACTTGATGACATATAATACGTAGAGCAGGACTTCGGGCTTAGCTACAAAGCCTACGTTAGGCCCCAAGCCCAATAAGAACAATCCAAAAAAGCACAATGACGCTAGCTAAGCCCCAGGCTAAACTGGTTGTGGTCCTGAGGCAGCAAGACGGACGCAAGACTTTCCAGAGGACCTTTCACACCACATGCCAGCGGATGTCCGCTAGGCAAACCCATGTCCGAAAGTCACGATTACAAGCGGACTCTTGCCTGACAATGGTCCCACTTCGGCCCATCAACAGGCCAAGCGAAATACTAGGAATACATAATATTTGGCTCACCTATAAAAAGGGGTACTCTGACACCCAAAAGGGTACGATTCTCTAATCATATTTTACACACACATACTCTAACATTCTCTGATAAATATGTGTACTTACTCTCACGCCGGAGTTCAATCGTGAGGTCCGTCCTCACGGTAAGACTAACGGTTTACCTTTGATTGTGCAGGGAATCAATCTCATCACTTGGTTTAGTACACGATCTCACCCTTGGGCCTAGTCCAATAACCATCCAAATCTATCATTTCAACCCGTAACATATTTTGTACAAACAATCATAAAATGCTAAACATAAGCTTCTGCATCAGAAGATTAAAATGGACCAACATATGTTCGGGCACTATGTTTATTACGACTGAATTTGTCTTGCTTATATTATGTTTTGACTTCTTTTGTTAAGATCGGTTTGAAACTTGGTCAGTTGATATTGTTGGATTGCGTACTCGTTATTTGATTTGGTCAATAGTTGTTAAAACCCAACATATATATCTATACTATTACAACATGGTTCATTGTACTTGGAATATTTTTTTGATCGAGACATTGGTGTTTGATAAGTTTTCATCAAAAAAATTCTTTGGCAATTGAATATTGACTTTTAAAACTTTTATTTCCTAAGTCATGATAAATGATGTTTTGTTGTTATTTTTTGGACCGTATGCTAAAAGCTTTCATCAGTTTAAAACCTCATAATCATATATTTTATAGACTTTCCTAAATTTAATTTAATACGTATATCTTTTTCTAATTTGAATTAGGCATGTCCAATGTATTTCAGGATTTTCACATATAGATTCGGAGTTAAGATCAACATAGACCCATTATTTGTCATAGATCCAATGAACCAATCCTAGCCACTCATTTTTTCATCAAAAATAAAAAACTTACTTTCCACCTCTTTTTTAAAAATTTATAAATATCATACAGAACGTATAATCGTCACAACAACTGGGGACAAAAAATACACCATCGGCGAACGAGTATATTTTTTTATCTTTCCAGTAACGGGTGACACGAATATACTTCGAGAACTTTTTTTTTGATTTTTTTTTCAGTCACGAATTGCGAAAATCATATATGATTTCATGAAATCATATATGATTTCATGAAATCATATATGATTTGTGATTCTAACGAACTTTTTTTCAATTTTGTTTCAGTCACGAATTGCGAAAATCATATATGATTCGTGTGACGAATCATATATGATTCGTATAACGAATCATATATGATTTCATAAAATCATATATGATTTCATAAAATCGTATATGACTTCATAAAATCATAAAAAAAAGTTCGTCGAAAGTACATAGTGTCGCCCCTCTATAGAAAGATAATTTAATTCTCGTCGCGATGATATGTTTTGTTTTGCGTAACGATTAACAGTGTGTGAGATATTTAATTTTTAAAAAAGAGGTGGAAAGTGGGTTTTTTTATTTTTGATGAAAAAATGAGTGGCTAGGATTGGTTCATTGGGTCTATGACAAATATTGGGTCTATATTGAACTTTTGGCGTTCGTAGATTTCCGTTGTTTAAGGTACCGATAATATTCCTTCACACATCTATGTCCTGATCAACATTTTTATATGGTATTTTAAGTGTTTACTAATGAAATGATTTTAGTTTTGGCAAGTTGGACTTTGTTTGTATCACTTTATAAACATTTACCGTAGGCATTAGCGTCTCTTTATTGGTTTCGTTTTCGTCTCTTGCTACGTCACATATCAACTATTTTTTAATATTTTATTTTTTATTACGCGTGAATTTTATTAGTCATTTAACTATATAAAAAATTAGAGTTTTTTAACCTCTACTTCTAGGTGTACAACAAAAATATGGAAGAAACATGGTTTTTTGATAGCACTATTAAAGTAGATATTATATTGTATATTTTGTCTAGTCGGCTCATTGGCCTGTGCCCATAGTTTAGAAGGTTCCTTTGTATCCTATATATAGGTTGACTATTATCATTTGTAATCAAGCAATATACAAACAAATCACTATCCCAGCTTTATGGTAATCAAGCTAATATCAATCTTCCTCTAATCCTTTCCTTCTTTTTCTCTCATAACACGCTCCTCACCTCTCCCTCCCATCAAAAAAAAATACTGTTCATCGACGGTACTGTTCATCGGCGGGTACTGTTCATCGAAAAAAAAGCTTCTTATGGCTTCTCTTGATCAGCAATGGTATATGGATACTGGAGCAAGACCTCCACCTTCAGCTTACACCGTAACCTCAAACCATCTTTCGCTAATCTTAATTTTCCATTCATTATTGGCGGAATGAATCCTTTATAACCTGTCACCCCCACTCGTGGACATCTACAAATCCACTAATCCATATCACCCACTCCACCTTAAAAATGTTCTTGTCACACCCAATATAATTAAAAACCTTTGTTTCTGTACGGAAATTCACCACTGATAATAAATGCGCCCCATGATTTGATCCCTAATGGTTTCACTATATCGAGATTATCATACCCGCCAAAGCCCCATTCGTTGTACAGCATCGGGTGAACTATACCCCTTACATGTTCCCGCCTCACCTTTGCCCTACTTACTAATAATCCAGTCCTTTGGCATCAACGTCCTTGGTCCACTCCCAGGTGATAAGGTAATTCAAAAACCCTGGCAATCACGTGGCCTGTGTCTTATAATAAACAACAACACTTAACACTTGTTCGTTCCTGCCAGTTTGGGAAACAAACAAAAACATTCCCCTTTCAAAACGATCTACATCTATTCTCACATCTCCCTTTGACATTATCACTCAGACATTTGGTCATCTCCTGTCTCCTAGCATGATTTGGATATAAATACGATGTCCTTATTCTTAATCACTATACTTATTTTTTTGTGGTCTAATACCCACGTTCATAAAAAATCTGATGCACAGATCAAGAACTTCTACTCTTCGAGCATATTGTAAAAACTCAATTCAACTATGAAATTATAGCTTTTCAATGTGAATCATGGGGAGAATTTGACAACAACACTCTCCATGATTATTTTGCCACTAATGATATTCAATTCATTTCTCATCCCACGTACATCTCAACAAAATGGTAAATCTGAACGCATGATTCGTACTATCAATAACGTAGTACGTTCTCTCCTCTTTCAAGCCCGTCTTCCTCTCGAGTATTGGGTCGAAGCACTACTCACTGCCGCTTACTTACTTAATATCCTCCCCTCCACCTCTATCAACAATGACATCCCTTACACAAAATTATTTAATAAACCAACCTCTTACAATCACCTTCGAGACGTTAAGATGCCTTTGTATTATCCTTACACCTTTCCACCGCACAAACTTGCCCCGTCGTAACCAAACACCAATCTATCTTCTCGGGTACCCTTTTTATCATCGCGGATATCGGTGCCTTAACCTAAACACTAACAAAATCATCATTTCTCGTCATGTCACATTTGACGAAACTATCTTTCCCTTCGGCTCCATGACTCCAACTAAACCCTCCTCATACCAATTCCTAAATGATAATCTCGACACCTCCCCCATTGCACTTCGCCTAATTACCACACCTACTTCTCCTCAACAAACACCACCACAAATAACCCCACAAACAAATCCACAAACAACTCCACAAACAGCTCACAATCAACAACCTCTCAACTCTCTATCAACACCATCCACCACAAACAGACACAACAAACCACCAACCACCCCACCACCACCACCCACCTCGCAACACCCTATGGTCACACACTCTAAATTCGAGATTGTGAAAGCTAACCCCAAATACAACTTACATGTTACTACTTCCTCCCCTATCCCCAAGTCTCATTTCCATGCCCTTCGAGATCCTAACTGGAAACAAGCTATGTGTGACGAATATAAAGCTCTCATTGACAATAACACATGGGTACTTGTTTCCACGCCACCAAATGTCAACATTGTCCGCTCTAAGAGTGGTTGTACAAACACAAATATATGCAGGACGGGCCTTAAATTCGGTACATAAGCTCGACTAGATGCAAATGGTCCGTAGTCAACAACAAACATCGACGCGATGAGACATTTAGCCTTGTTGTCAAACCTGCTACTATACGGACTGTTCTTAGCCTTGCAGTTTCTCGATAATGGCCTATTCATCAGTTAGACGTGAAGAATGCATTTCTTCACAGCCATCTTAAAGAGACAGTTTATATGCACCAGCCACCAGGATTTACTGATTTAGCTCATTCTGATTATGTTTGTCTTCTGCAAAAGTTGCTTTATGGCCTTAAGCAAGCCCCCTGAGCTTAGCAAAACTGACTCATCTCTTTTCATCTTTCACAAGGGGCCAGACACAGCTTACTTACTACTATATGTGGATGATATCATTCTTACAACTTTTTCTACTTCACTCGTGCAACGTATCATCTCGTATACAACATCGGAGTTTGCTATGACAACCTGGCTCGCTAACATATTTCTCGTAACTCAGCCACGCGTACTACCTTTGGCATAGTTCTTGTCTCATGACAAAATATCTACCGAGAATCTTGAGCATAGCACATATGCTTAATTTAAAGCCTTGCAGGACCCCAATTGTCACCGAGAAACGCTATGTGACTGAACGAACTTACCTGGTCATTGATCCTACTGTTATGCGCAGACGTAACCGAATCCACTTTAGTACCTCACTTTTACCCGGCCTAATTTGTCATATGCAGTTCAACAGTTATGTCTTTACATGCATGATCCTCGAGAGCCACACCTTAATGCTATGAAACGTGTTCTTCGTTATCTTCGAGGAACCACTGATCTGGATTATAGCTATTTCGGTCTAGCTTACACTCACACGCTTATTGGCATACTCTGATGCTGACAATGGGCAGGTTTGTCATGGCTACACGCCGATCTACTTTTGGATACTGTGTTTTTCTTGGTGACAACCTCCTGACGTGGTCCTCCAAACGTCAGGACACGTTGTCTCGTTCTAGTGCTGAGGCCGAATACCGCAGGGTTGTGAATGTTGTAGCTGAGACATCTTAGATTTGCAACCTCCTTCGTGAGCTTCATACCCCACTTTTCACAGCAACCTTGGTCTACTGTGATAATGTCAGTGCTGTATACATGTCTCCAAACCCTGTACAACATCAGCGCACCAAGCATATATAGATTGACATTCATTTTGTTCGTGACAAAGTAGCAGCAGGTCATGTTCGAGTTCTTCATGTCCCTTCCCGATTTTAGTATGCATATATCTTCACAAAAGGACTCCCATACCCGTTGTTTGCTGATTTTAGATCCAGTTTGAGCGTCCGCAAATCTCCCGCTCTAACTGCAGGGGCGTATTAAAGTAGATATTATATTGTATATTTTGTGTAGTCGGCCTATTGGCCTGAGCCCATAGTCTAGAAGGTTCCTTTGTATCCTATATATAGGTTGGCTATTATCATTTGTAATCAAGCAATCAATCAAAGCAAATGAATATCCTTTAAGCACGAATATGCTAAAAGCATAGCTGTTTGGACACTGTTTTATAAAGCTTTGTATATAGGTTTTTACAGCTTTTTGTATGTTTTTTTTGTTACAACTTATAAATGTTGTCTTTTTACAACTCTTAAATGTTGTTTTTTAAAACATTTAAAACATAAATTTGATTGTTTGGACAACATAAAGAGGGTGGTTTGGACAACAGAAATAAGGCATAAACAGGGCTGTTAGGTCACAGGTTTATGCAGTTTTGTAAAGCTGTTTTTTACAGCTTTTGTATCAAGATTTTTAGATAGTTTCAAAATGGCGTTTTTTACAGCTTTTAACTACTAATTTTACATATGTTTATATGTTGTTTTGTATCGCTGTTTATAGCTTGTTTTAAATACAAGTTTTTTGAATAAATAACATATGGGAAAGAAAATCAGTACAAATAAAGAGGCCAATAATCTATAAACATTAAATTAAAGTTCATGGAGATTGTTTTCCTTCATAAATGTAGCACGGTTTTTATATAGTTTAATGATTACCCTAAATTGTAAATAAATAACGTAGTGTTTGGTATGTTGTAATCAAAGAGGAAATGAAAAAGATTATTACGATGGAATGAAAAAAATGTTGTTCATATTACCTTGATAAATGTAATGATTTCATTACACGGAATGACCATTACTCCAAAACCATTCCTTAGGGGCCCCTTCTTTTTTTTCATTCCATCTTGTAATGGAATCAAATTACATAAAACTTCATCATTAACTAACATATTAAATCATTCTAATCATTATGGGGCATTTAGTCTTTTATCATATTCAAATACGTCTTAATCATACAAACCAAACCTGAGTAAATATGATAATGAATCATACATTCCAATATTTATTTCATTACGCGGTTATTCCTGTTCATTGACATTTCATTCCGTCATACCAAACGAACCCTAAGTACTATAATTTGCAAGAATATTACTTTCAACATGCATAATGTCACAATAAGATGAGAACCTTTTTCACTTTGTTTCGAGTTATGAGGTTATACATATTCAAAAAAGAGTTTAAATATTCGAAACATATTCAAGGGGTGTGATATTACTAAGTTCAAGCTGGTGAGATAGTTTCTGGATGAATGTACATTAAGATGTTTGATGTAATCCTTACCTTGAATCCTTATAGGGCCTTGAGGTAACACTGCATAGTGAAGTGAGTCAATAATCAATCATAAGTTTTCTCTTTACCTATTTTTCTATAGTCGCCAACATACTTAATAAGTTTTTATAGAATCAATCAGTTAAGGATTACAACAATTTTGTGCAAACCCACATTTTGAGTGCACAATACATGTTTTCAAACATACTAAACATAACACTATTTTCAAACTATATTATTCGGATATGGGGCAGTGAAGTAAATAACTGAGAAAGAAACCATCTAGATAAATAATGCATATGTTACACCATTAACCAAATAGGAATCCATCCATCATCCAGAAGAGGAAATATATTCATAACAAGACCGGCCAGAATGTTAAGTAAGACGACAAATATTCATTATTAGTATCTTCATCAAAAGATGAAACATATCTTTAACAAGACCAAAATAGAAGCTTTAACACCCCAATATCAGCAACACTATCATCTTGCTACATACTCATCACAATCAAACATAGGGCATCATGGAGCGGGACCAACCTTTTTGTTTCAATAACAATCGACAAAGTCAGGACAATCCCAGTTAATTTGGTTTTTATTTATGTTTTATTTTTGTTTTTTCCCCCGTTTGGTGTTTAAACACAGACTAACTACATGTTGTCGGCTCTCGCGTTAGGATCTAAAAAGGATTGAAGATGGTTATTCGCGATGAAGATTGAAATCTCACTATTACCACCACCAACGTGCTTTACAAAGAAGTGCTATATAATTTATGATCACATCTACATGTACACACATCTCACATTAGTAAAAATAAAGTATTGAAGATGTTTATTTTATTTTTTGAATTTTTTGACTATTGTGTTTCATATAATGTATGTTTGATTATTACCGATTGTAAACTTTACATTTGATTATCCATATGTGGTTCTTTCTAAATTATAACTTCATAATACACGATGTCGTTTATTACTCTTTTTTCAACGCTACTTTAAAATACCCGTGAATTTCATGGGTCTTTTAGCTAGTTTATTTATAATAATTGTAACCTAATGGACTTTAAACACATAATTAGGCTCGGGCCACTAACCTGGTCATCTAATATTGATCCGCAGTTTGACGAGAAACTTATGGACGGACAAACTAGAACAAATATTAAAAGCCACTTATTCTTCTTCGAACCATCTTTTTTAATTGTTTGTTTTTTAACGGAGGCATATTCGTTTATAGCTTGACGGCTTCTCTTTTTTTGTGACGTTCTTTTTACGTCATGACTTGCTTTTCCTTCATGTTAGAGCGACAATTTGCTAGCCAACGATGACAATGATTTCGGGCTATAAAAACAAATTTTTTGCATATGAAGACTAATTAAATTGATTGATCGCCACCTCAACATACTTTGTGTGTATTAAGCCAACTAGGGTTTTGATGAGAACATGATTCAAGAGCTAGTAGAGGAATATATAGATCACCTAGAGCGTGGCAAGAGTAAGAGTACCGCCAAAAATTAGTAGCCTTAAATATGGAGACACCATTAATTTTAATATTAATAACGAAATATGGTTTCTATATTTTGTTTATTGACTTTTATTTGGTTTTTATATTTTGTTTATACTAGAATAATCTTTTTGACTTTTTCCCTAAGTTTAGTTCCCCCTAAATATAGGGATTGGATTTATTGTGTAGTCATTTAATATTCAATAATCAATAAAATTCATGACTTCGGTCTTTTATCCCTTTGTGATTCGTCTTGAACCCTATGTAGGGTGTTACCACGCTCGTCTGCGTCAGTTGCTATCAGAGCCAGGTTAGTATCCTAGATGGTGACTGATTTAGAATATTTAAAACCCATACTGTTGGTGGGGTATGGTCTGGAGAGTACATGGATCATGGTTTTACCAAATCCATGTCTAAACTTGACATGTGAGGGGAGTAAACACGAAGGTCGAAGAATTCTTCCATCCATAAGCGATTTTGGAGGCAATTGTGCAAGTAACCAATCCCCGTTCAACAATGGAATGATTGAAGAATGGGAAGAGGAAAAGAAGGAGGATCAGTACCGACAAACCAAGATTTTTTCGTTCGATAAATTCTAATACAATTCGGTAATGTTCGTAATTATTGATGGTTGTAGCATAAATAATTTGGTTTCAAGAAAATTGGTAGATTTCCTAAAGTTACCAATGGAGATTTGTCCAATTGAAGGTTACCAAGTTTGTAGGGTTCCCGTGACCATAGGAAAGTCTTATAAAGTAGAAGTACTTTGTATTGTGGATGATATTGACGAGTGCCACATATTATTGAGAACACTTTGACGATGTGAGGTAAATGGTAAATATGATTTTTTTTAAATCTCTACCTTTTCTCATGGGAAGGAAAGAAAATTGCTATGGTTCCACCCAAAGTAACACCACAATTACCAAAGCTCGAGGTTAAAGTTGAAGAAAAGATCGTGAAGGCCGAAGTTGTTGAGGACCACATTGAGAAACTCCAAGACCTTCAAAGTTATAAACAACATGATGACAACATTTCAACTTTTTCGTTTAGAACAATGAATAAAGTTGGTACTTTGAAGACTTGTGAAGAAATTATGGGTTTTAATAATGATGAAGATGTGAAAGGTTTTAATTGTGAGCTAAAAACGGATTTCAAATGCGTTTATGATTTAAATGTTCGTGATTTAGATTATGGGTTAATTTTAAGGATGATTATGAAAAATAAAATTAAGTTTTCAATGACAAACAAAGAAGCTATTTTTATTACAATTGAAGATTTTAGGGTCGTTGATAGGGAGCACACAACCCGATGTTTTCGGTCATGGATTGATCGTTAGGAGTATGGTAGACGTGTTAAAAGATATGAAGGTTTTCGAGTGGATGTAAAGCGCAAATCTATTAAAGATAAGGTTCGTCGTGAGGTGTTTGATGTTGATGAAGCCCTTGATATTGAGGACTCGAGGGCGAGTTCTTTCCAAGTGACGGGGATTCATGTTGACACAACCAAGGTCAATGTATTTCGGGATTGGTCTTCACCTAAGACATTGCCCGAGGATAGAAATAATAAACTGGCTAATGCGTTTCAAGAAGAAGATGAGTTAGAGTATGCCAAGCCTTTGGACTAAGAGGCGGAACAAGTTACATATGTCGTTCAATGAACTCTGTGTTCGCCTAAGGTTAGTGGCTCTTCACAAAGAAATAAAATCTTTCGAACTAAATGCTTGGTTAGAGAAAAGATTTGTTCTATTATCATTGATGGAGGGGGTTGCAAAAATTTAGTGTCTATGGCTTTGGTTAAAGCTTTTAAGCTTCCCACCGAACCTCATCATAGTCCTTATCAGATTGGGTGGATCAAGAAGGGGCCCACACTTAAGGTGACCGAGATTTGTAAGGTTCCTCTTGCTATTGAAAAGCATTACAATAAGTTGGATACTTGTGATGTTGTTGATATCGAGGCATCTCATGTATTATTAGGAAGACCACGACAACATGATATGGACGCTACACACAAAGGTAAATCAAATACGTATTTGTTTAAATGGAGTGGAAAAACTAATGCTACGTTACCTTTAAGTGTCGTTTCTCCTAAGACGAAATTAGAGAACAAGACTTTGGTAACTTTGGTGGCTTCACCAAAGGAGTTTCAAACTAAAAGGAAGAAGACGGGAGTTTCTTATGCTTTAGTTGTGAAAGATGTCACGGAGAATGCAATACCAGTGGTAATTAAACCCTTACTAGCTGAATTTGGCAAGATTGTGACGGATGATACACCAGACGCTCATGCCACCAATTGAGGAATTTCACACCAAATTTTTATTTGAGTAGAAATCCACTTTATTGGTGTCCATTAGTAAAACGAGGTTTGGGTTTCGATTCAATAAAGATTGTAACCAAGTGATGAGAGATTCGATAGCATTTGATGGCGCTCGAAACAAGCTACATCGAGAGTGAGATTATTACATTGTGTAATGTTATTTTATTTATCAAGTTTTAACTATTTATAATTCTTCCAAGACTATACCTAAAAACAACACTCTAACGAGTAGTGTACCCGGTCGGATGTAGCTTCATGGTAAGCAGGGTGTCGATCACTAAGAGCAAGAGTGTTAATTCCTAATTCTATTAGTATTTTAGTTATCTAAGTTAATCCTAAAACTAATGCAAAGAGGAGGGTTTCAGCCTGAGAGAATGGCACAGTTTTATGAGCTACCTAGGTTTATGACAAGTAAAGCAATAAACACACATAAGAAGACAAACAAATGATAGAGAAGCAGTCGAGAACTAATGTAAGGAAAACATAATCAACACATGACATAATCTGATAAAACATAGTTTGGTTTATTTATGCAATGATGTCTTATCTCGAAGCATATCACTTCCTAACTTTAGGCGTACTTTTCCTAATACCTATACCCGTACATTCTGTCATAATTAGACGCATTCTAAATAAAGTTTCCTTACTGTTGATTAAATTCTATCTTAGGATCTAACAATGGTTCGTCTTACTAAACCCTAGCTCATTAAGACTTTACCCACTTATTGCTTAACGGCGATATTTATACTAGTAGTCCACTGTCCGAGTCCTTACCAATGAATAATAAGCGCGCTACATCGTTGAATAACCAAGGTCACCTTATGGCTCAACTAAGCACACTAATCTAAAGGCAAAGATAGGTCAATATTTGTGATCCTATAATTCTAGATATATAAATTGTAATATGGAGAGCTATTCCGGACTCTTAGCCTACGCCCAAACAACACCGAAGTTGCAGCGCATTAAATATGTAGGACTAGACCCAAGTTTGATATGATAGGTCGCATACTTAAGCACGTAACCGAATATAAATTGATAAACATAAACAACAATCAACGATAAATTTAGCAATCAAGATAAACAAACCAAACATTAGATCTTCGTAAACATGGATGATACTTAAAGGTATCAGCCGATAGTCATTGTAAAAATAGACACGGTTTGATATATGAACGATTAAAATAAAGAAATCTCAATCAAACGTGTATTGGGTTGCCCAAAGATTACAAGAGTTTTCCTATGATCTTGAGGCACTTTTCTGACCTTCTATGCTCTTCTGATCGTCTCTTGGTTGACTTGGTGGTTTAGGGATTCACTTGCATACCCAAAATTGAGTTTAGGGTCGTCTATATATATAGGGTCTAGTAGTCGGTTCGATACAGCGTATTGAAACTCAATACGGCATATCGGGGTTGCTTGGTGTGGGCTCCAAGAATAAAATATTCCAAAATTCTTGCGCAGGAATTTGGATACGCCATATCTGATTTTTAGATACGGTGTATTGACCAATACGCCATATCCGTTTCTTGGATACGGAGTATTGACCAATACGGAGTATTGGGGTTTTTGGATACGGGGTATTGGCTAAAAATGTGTTTTTCTTGATTTTTGACCAAAGTATCATATACAGCGTATCAATGGCGTATTCTTCAAAGTCAGGCAATGGTCTTGAGTTCTTTAAAGTCTTTAGATACGGTGTATTTGTCTAGAATGAGACGACGTATCGATGTCAAAATCAGTCGACTTTCTTAGACTCTTCGTTTATGCTTCAAAACACGTCATTTTCTTCATCTTTTGCCAAATACTCGATAATTACTTCAATTCTCAAATATAAACGATTAAGTAACAATTCTTTGCAATAACTATACAAAATGGGTTCATATCGTGGGATAAATGATGCTATAAAATAGACGTTATTTGATGTCATCAGAAGCTTACTTTAATCCCTTCAAAAATATTATCGTTCTCAAGAAACTCATTGATTTTCTAGGTTCAATCCCCGTCCAATTGAAGAACACGGATTAGGGGAATGAAGGTTATGGAACTTACAAGAAGATTGAAGGTGATGTAGATTGACATGCAAGATTTGAAGTGACTACTCCGAGTAGGAGGAAGTTCACTAGGATGTTCAAGACTAAGAAGACCAATAGGAAGCTTTCCGTAAAATTTATTTCGGAAGACATACTTAAGTTTATCAATTTCTTGATTAAGAAGCTCACCAACCCAACCACAAAGTAAATCATGAAGCATCAAGTTTGAAGAATAAGGCACCACTCTTGTGCTAAGGATGTTTGTCTCCTTTTACATTTTACATCCTCTTTTAAAAATAATTTATCGTTTTAGTTATTTCGGTTATGTTTGGTTATCGTTTTAAGACATCTTTTGATGAATGGGTTATGGTTATGGTTATCTTTTGATTAATTAAAGTTTGAGGTTTACTATATTTTGTTCATTAGTTTTAGTTTAATTGTGCCAAGAAGTATGTTGTGAAGTGTGTGATTTTTCACAAACATTTGGTAATGAATACTCGACCTCGTATGGTTTTTAGCCGGAAATAATTACGAGTGTTGACCAACAAGTCGAGATGAAAATTTAAGTGGCACCATGATGCTAATTTCTAGCCTATGCGACTAGAAAAGAAGCCACCCGGCTAGAAAATGGTATAAACCTCAAAAATTCAAAATTTTCAAAAACACACACACAACAGACACCACTCTCTTGGAATCATCAAATTCGTATAGATTGATCCAATTGCAAGTAAGGACCGTGTTTAAGGATCATCCATGTCTCCAAAAAGGGTAAGCAATTACATTAATTCGAATCAATTGAGTGTTTAATTCGTGTTCGTCATTTTAGGTCAAAAATTAGGGGATTTCGATCCGTTTCAAATTAGATCAATTCGTTCTAGGATTAAGTGGGTATATGCTAGTAGATAAGATTACAAAAAGAATTATATCAATTGGTTAAGTATAGATTGAATGGTGACGATTTTAAAATCTAAAAATTTTGAGGTTGAATGTTTGGTTGATTTAAAGAAAGGTTTAAGAATTTGAAGTGATATATGAATGATTTTGAGTGTCTAGGGGATGCTATATTGATTTTATGGATCACCCATTTGATTTTTGTAAGTTTGAAGTTTAGGCGAAATTTGGCAAAATGAATTCTAGGAGGTAGTCCCGTTTAAGAATGATTTAAGGATGTTTAGGAGCACCCATAGAGCATTAAGAAGACTTAGAAGCGACTAGGAAGTGCGAAAAACACCCGGAAACAACCAAAAAACCAACCGGTGTGGTAGACGAGTGCCAGTCGATCGGCTGGGATCCTCAGCTGTACGGCTGGGATGACGACGAGACGCCAGCCGACCGGCTGGAGGTTCGTGCCGGCCGGCTGGAGGTTCCCTGGTCCAGTTCCTTTTTCCCGTTCCATACTAGCTAGCTAGGGGCTTCTGCGTTAGGTGTTATTGGTTTATATATGCTTGTTTATGCTTATAATTGTTACTTTTGCAGAAAGCTACGTAAGGTTCAAGTCCGAACCCGCTTATTGCAAATTTTGAGAAAAGGAATAAGCATGGGACTATCGAATATCATTTGCAACAAGTGAAGAATACTAACTTGAAGTAGAGAGAATTACCATCAGCCAAAAGGCATGCTTATAGTGAGCGATTATCTAAGTTGCAAGGTAAAGGATTTGGAATACCAAGAGTGCCGAGTTGGACTTTGTTTTATAATTATAACTTTAAGGAAACATTGAAAAATAAGATAAAGTACAAATACCTTCATGATGATGGGGACATTTTTGTTGATTACTCGTAGGAGAAAGCTCTTTCGATTTATAGGGATGTTTATCCAAAATGGTGTTTAGAGTTCTTCTTGACGATGTATTTTGATAGAGGTGTTGATAGGACTAAGTTGATGACGGACAAGTGCATTTGGTTTAGGCTTTGTGGAGTTGAAAAAGTGCTTACTTTACCCGAGTTTGCGGTTTTGTTGGGATTATATGAAGAAGATGAGTTGAATCATAGGTTGTTTGCTATACATTTTAATAGGTTGGAGGTTGATGACAAGTTGTTCAACTATGAGGCATTTTGGCAAAAGATTGGGCAACTGACTAGTACTAACCAAAGGACATTACTGATTTAGGAACCACTTATGAGGATTGTGCATAAGCTGTTGGTTGGATCTTTGGTTCATAGGGCCGGTAGCAAGGAGAGATGTCAAAAGAGAGACATGTGGATTATGAGCGCATTGGAAGAGTCGCGGGGCATTAACTTGGCTTGGGTTATTACCGAGCATCTTTGTATGAATGCTTTGGGTATTAAAGAGAATAGTCTCATTTGTAGAGGTCATTATGTGACCAAGATTGCTCATTTGTTAGGATACCTTAATGATGAGGAGGTGGCAAAATGTTCAGAACCAATCGAGTATGAGACATGGACTATCAAGATGTTGGCAAATAAGCTAGATGAGGACACCTATTCTTTAATACAAACTGAACAAGAGGGACAACAACCTGGCCAAGCAAGAAGGCAAGGTCAAGAACCAAGAGGATTAGATTCAAGTTGGGGAGATTGGAATGCGAGCTTAAACGAGATTGAGCGTAGGGATGTTTGGAGAGATTCAATGCTTATGAGGAACAACTATATACTTGAGCATTCTACGCCTATCCTTTACCATTTAGCGGATTAATCCAACTTTACCTATCCATCTTAAGAACCACCAAATGTTCCACCATACCCTTACCCATATGTGCCTTATCCACACCCTTACACGCATTACCCCTAATACGGGTAGTCAATCTTTTGAAGGAAACCACTATGGAGCGCATGGTGATAATTATTATGCAGTTTCTCTTGTTCCTAGTTCTAGTTATGAGATTGAAGGATCGTCAGCAGGATTTCATAGAGATGGTTTTGATCCGATTGTGCATTCGGAAGATTGTGTGGAAAGTGACGATGATGAAATGCGAGATTGATCGTGTGATCAAGTTTGATTCTAAAACTCTTGCTTGTGTTGGAAATTTCAATTTATGTTCTTAATTCGTATGATGTTTTAAATTATGTTGAATACTTTACTTTATGATTTGGAATTTAGGATGTTCTTATTTTATGACGTAGTATTTGCAGTATTGTTTATGCAGGTTCTATTGTTCCTAGTTCTAGTTATGAGATTGAAGGATCGTCAGCAGGATTTCATAGAGATGATTTTGATCCGATTGTGCACTCGGAAGATTGTGTGGAAAGTGACGATGATGAAATGCGAGATTGATCGTGTGATCAAGTGTGATTATGAAACTCTTGCTTGTGTTGGATATTTCAATTTATGTTCTTAATCCGTAGGATGTTTTAAATTATGTTGAATACTTTACTTTATGATTTAGAATTTAGGATGTTCTTATTTTATGTCGTAGTATTCGCAGTATTGTGTATTTGCAGAATTTGCAGGGTTGATATGCGAGAAGTATTGGTGGTTTATAAAAATCGAGTTTTTTAGGAAAACTCAAAATCGCGTACAAAAAACACATACGGAAGATGCATATTTAATCCGGGTAGTATTATTGATCCTAATTTTTCCCATTTCCTTTGCTTTGAAGTTCGTTTATTTACATTGAGGACAATGCAAAACTTAAGTGTAAGGGAGGGAAGTAAATAGGAAAAATGATCTAGTTTTTAAACTTTTTGTGCGATTTTTAGTGTAATTTTTAAAATTCTTAGGGATAAAAGTGTCGCCCTCGAGGATTTAGTTGTTTTCACACGTAAGGAATATATGTTAAAAAACGACTAAATCATTCCAACAAGTGATGAGGCTTTTTGAATTTTTTTGACATACCCCGATTATTTGAACAATCCGTTTTTAGGATCGATAACATTTGCTATCACATTTATGGCCTTTACTCAAAATTGTGAGGAATTGAAGCCTATTTCGTATGATATGCATTATTTTTATGCTTAATTCCCTTTTTGCTATGAGCGTGCCGGTAATTGACTCGATTCTAGAACTTGTGCTTGTTATGCATTATATTTCCGCAGTGAGATCATACTTGTATGATTATGGCAAATTTAAGTGATAAAGGCAAATTAAGATTCACACCAAATGGCCTTCCAAGTTATAAAAAATGATGTTAGATAGTCACATCGGTTAGTTAACAACTCTTTTGGACCCATTTGTTAACACTCGCTTTTAGTGCTAGATACAATTAGTACACCGTTTGAGCCATCCCATTCATTTGATAAAATCTAGAAAAAATACAAAAATATATTTACACCTTTGACCTTAGCCTAACCGTTAGTTAAGTATATGGATTGCTAGTTACTTGGTACGTAAGGCATATTTTGGATGATTACTTGTTGACCACACTTTGTATTTGGTGTGTGTCATTTCGACAAAGACGAAGGTAGCTACTCTTATTTGTAATTTTTGTGGTGTATGCTCATCCAAAGTGTAGGGGTGACGGAGGAGTTTGGTTGTTGAAAAAAAAAGAAAAAAGAAAAGAAAATATAAATAAAATAGCCAATATACTATAAATTATGAAGATGAAGGAAGAAGAAGTAAAATTTGGGTGTCGGTTAGCCAATGTGCTAAGACGTGACACCGGTAATCGATCGAGAGGAATTGGGTACGTAATCATTTTATTTGGATTGTGGTGATTAGTAAATTTTCAAACTTAACTTTATTTTTCATTTGTAGAACCGAACCAAAATATCCCATGTCTAACTCACAACCCTTGTTAACCCAAAAGCTTAACCAATAAAAGTCCTTTTGAAAGATTTGCCGGGTGCTCACGCCCTATCGGATTTATTTTTTATTCTTGTACAAGCCTATGGTATGATACGAAATCATGACAGAGCAAATGAGTGATTTACTTACATGACCACTAAAAATATAAATATCAAGTGTTGAGTGAATTCATCAAAAGTTTTTATTTTCGTGAGGTGTTTAGTTGTGTTGTAACACCCCCAAAAATGTGTCGCAGCGAAAATATGTCTGGGAGCGTTACTTCATAATACTACAACACAAGATAGAAGAGAACGACCTCTAAATGTGTCGTTTGGAAAGTAATCTCGTTGATTTTCTTGAAATTAATATAACATTTGTCCCATAACTGCATCACAATGAAAATCTTGAAAGCAATACAACGAGATTTGATCATTTGACTGTAGTATAAATCCATGATTTCAATCTTGTATAGTATAGACTCTAATGCACATCAGTTAAGCCAAGCATCTAATTCACCTAAGAAAAACATGTTTAAAAGGGTCAACATAAAGTTGGTGATTTTATAGGTTTGTTTAAGTATAAATGTTTCACCAAAGATTTGCAAAGTGTGTATGACCATTTCAACCCTTATAATAGTCACAAAATTGTACGTATGAAAGTTGGACCGCAATTGTTCAAAGTATGCATGATCATCAAAACTATCATGAAATGCCTCAAGTATGTATTGCCCAATGAGTGATTACGATTACTCTAAGTTCATGAAACCGACACACTATGTACCCATCGTAGGTGTCCCCTCCAAGAACACCCGGGCAGTAATGAAAACCATATGTACCCATCGCAGGTGTCCCCTCCAAGAACACTCGGGCAATAATGAATATGTACCCCTCGCAGGTGTCCCCTCCAAGAACACCCGGGCATTTACTTGTAGTTATCAGTTCAATCCGCTTGAGCTAATCCATAATCATTTCAAAAGTAAAGTATGTATTTGTGACCAAAAATGAAGTTAAGTAATGGATCCCATAGCGAGCTATGTAAATGAGTATGTAAACCAAATTGTAACCAACCATGTAAATGCATTTGCAAACAAGCATGTTCTCACCCCATAAATATATGTATAACAAGTAAAACATGAGGCTACAAACTCACCTCGATGTTGTAGAATGATTGGCAGAATTGCACATATTAAGCACAACACAAACGGAAATCAGAACGACTCGACCAAGAAGCTGCGGTTTATCTTAACGGCCAAGACCCACTAGCATAGGATAATGTATTTGGGTTTTTTGTTGGACTGTCACATCAACGCGACACGTTGATAAAAAGATTTAGATTTCAAGTTATAATAGTTTGGTGGTTGGTTAAATAAAATAAATCGAAAAGTAAACACAAAGTATGTAATATATTCCATATATATTACATATGAAAAATAAACAAGTATATAATTTATGCCGTGAATTATATAACAAAGAAAACCAATCAAATAAATAATCGAGGTATATATAATAACTTGCAAGTATTATATAAGAAATGTGAGAAAAGAATTGAAACAAAATGATTCGACACGTGTTCGGAAATCATCAAATAAATTAACAAGGAGCCATATAAGTAAACACACGTTTTAAAGTTTCGAATTAGATAAATGACATCCTTAAAGCTTTTACAAAAGTTATGTTTTATCTTCTAATCGGGAATTATAAAATATTATTTTATAATTTATTATTTCGTTTCCTTGACGGGTTGTAGCTAAAATAGTTGTCTCATTTGTAAAAAGTTTTGTTTTCGTTTGTTGTCGGGGTTTTTGTATAATAACAAATTAATAATCTTAAAACTATATAACCTTGTCCTTTTACCGAGTTTCTAAAATTATAGAAGTTTTAGTGAAACATTACAGGTTAGAAATTGTAATAAATTTCGACTGACTTTTCAGTTTATATGGGACATTCCATTTTTACAAAAAATTCATGTTTTTAACTTTTAATCAAGTCAATTCATGTTGCTAATACCCTGCTTTTATTTAAAGTATATATTAAAAATAAAACAAAATAATTAATAGATATTATTTAACCATTAAACCACCATTAGATCCGGTTTTATATTTATAAAATCTTACGATATATTTATTAGTCGATTTATATAAGCCAAAAGCACCCTTGCTGTATAACAGCGAACCAAACACGCCCATTTGGTGTTTTTGCTAAACCAAACGCACCCTTTGGTCATTTAGGCTAAACCAAACGCACCATATGGTCGTTTCTGCTAAACTAAACGCACCCTTATGGTGTAACTACTAAACCAAAAGCACCCTATGGTCGTTTCTGCTAAACCAAACGCACCCTATGGTCGTTTTTGCTAAACCAAACGCACCCTATGGTCGTTTCTGCTAAACCAAACGCACCCTTATGGTGTTTCTGCTCACCCAAACCCACCCTTACGGTGTTTCTGCTCACCCAAACACACCCTTACGGTGTTTTTGCTCACCCAAACACACCCTTACGGTGTTTCTGCTTACCCAAACACACCCTTACGGTGTTTCCTGCTCATCCAAACACACCCTTTGTGTTTCTGATAAACCAAACACACCTTTATTGTTTTGTAGCCAACCAAACACACCCATTTAGTGATTCTGCTAAACCAAACACACCCTTTTGGTTATTTTATTAAACCAAACGCACCCTGCTGGTTCTGAGATACACCTAACGCACCCTTTTGGTGCTTACCAAGAACCCAACGCACCATTTGGTTGGTTTTTATCAAAACCCAACGCACCCTTGTGGGTCTGTCAAAACCCAACGCACCCTTGTGGTGCTTGTATAGGTGGTGGCGGCTAGTGGAGGTGGCGTGGTGGTGTGGGTGATGATGATGACGTGAGGGTAGTGATGTGGTGGTGTGGGCTGCGATGGTAAAGTGGAGAGGGTGGTAACGAGGTGGCTGCGGTGGTGGTGTCGATGTTGGTGATGGCAGCGGCGGCTGTGATGATGATGGGCTAGGTGGCGTCGGTGGGGTGGTGATGTTGTTGTTGTGGCGTCGGTGGGGTGGAGGTGGTGATGATGTGGATTGGTTGGTGTGGTGTGGCGTGGGATGGCGCGGGGGTGGTGTTGGTTGTGGTGGCGGCAGCGGTGGTGGGTGGCCGGAATCCGGCCGAAGCGGCGCCATAGATGGAAGAGAGGAGAGTGAGGAATATGGGGGCTAGGTTTTACATACAAATGACAAGAAACCCTAATACCTTTCTTTATATATGCTTGAAACTTCAAAAAAAATGTGACAAGTCTAGAATAGTTGAGGGTTATTTGTTGTAAATATTACCACAGGGACCCATAGTGTAAATTTTGTTAAATATCGGTCTGGGACTTGTTTGGGCTAGTTAACGGGTTATTCAAAATACGAAAGTTGCGCCATTGCGTTCCAAATAATTTTTCTCACAAAAATGAGTATTTACATGACTAGTATTTCATAAATGTTTTATAACATTTATTTAAAATGTTTGTTATTTCTTGGGTAATCATCGGGTAAGCTTTGTCCTTTAAAAAAAACTCTAACTTGAATATTCTCATTTTTAAATAAACGCTTTTGAATAAAATATTAAATAATATATTAAATATTTTTATTTAATAAAAAGTGATAATTAAATATAATTTAATTAGTTTCGCGTCGGTACGCGTTGTTCTCGTTTCTAAAATTTTGCGAGGGTAATTCGGTCATCTTCTGCTTATTTTCGGGTCTCGGGAAAATCTAAAAAGTTGTCCGGAATGTCGTTTCACATCAAATTGCTTTAGAGTCCGAGTCGTCAAAACGTGATTTAGCTGGTCGTTTTTGATAAGTCAACTTAGGAATAACATATATCTTCTCGTTTTCAAGTCAAATAAGTTAAAAATAAATTTGCACATGAGAGATATGTAATAATAAATATAATTTATTTTTTAAATATGTTCCGAAAAATTACCGGTTACGCGGTAATCGTTTTTATGACTATAAAAGATCAAAAGTCAAAAACTCAAGTCGGACCCAAAAAGTCAAAGGGTAAAATAGCCATTTAAAATTTCAAAAATTGCCGGTTGTTACAGTACCTACCCCTTAAAGGAATCCTGTCCCGGGATTCGATTCTTGTTAACCTACTGTGTGACCAAGAAAAGATTTAAGATTTAATAAACCAGTTTTGAACATGGCGTTGATAATCTTATTCAGCAAAATTTGATGTTTCGACACTTCTCAATATACCAAAATTTTTGGCTAAGTTTGACCAGGATATTTTATCCATCAAAATAGGCATCTCAAATAAATATCATTACAGGTCTTATGACTGATATAAACGCGTTATAGAGAAGGTCTCTTAATAGTTAAAGCATCGAAGGAGAAAGTATAGTCGCGTGAGTATGTCTGTATAAAGTTTTAAATGTTCAAGGACGAAGTCTCGTTTCTGATATCTGTAATGTTCGATGATTAATATCGGACGAGGCTAATGGATGTAAGTATTCAACTTACTTAGGATGTATCGCGACCTAAGTCTTCGTACTAGTGGCCCGAAATGAATAGTTCGACTAGATATTTCGTCGATAGGTGTTTATCTGGTTTAAGGGGGTTGCATTACCTATTGGATAAAGTTGTACAAGCTGGGACCGCTCCATGACGTTCAACAAATGGGATGCAGAGAGTGAGGACATTTCGAGAAAGAATGTCCCCAGAATGAAGTTCAACAAATGAGAGGAGCTCGCGGGAGAGCTTATGCGACAGACGGTGAAATATGGTACTAAGTCGTTAGTTCGAGGATGAATCAAATCCATTAGTTCAAGTGTGCACAAGTCGGTTAGCTCCACAAACAGTTCACAATCGTAAAGATTTATAACGGTAAAAGTAATAACTTAAGAATGAGATAAGGTAGTTCAAGTGAGGCCTTAAGATTCTGTTGAGTGGTAAGACACAGTTGTGTCTCTAGACCTTTTTAACGAATTTCGGTGATTGTCGGGTTCGAGTTCATACTCGTTTCATATCGGATACCATTAAGCCCACTCATTTATATTTCATTATTTGCATAAAGAAGCGTCCCAATTTACGTAAATAATGAATTGATAAACTTATGGTTCGGTGATTTATAATTTATTTATTTAAATGAAGAGGCGTCCCAATCCTTTCAAATAAAGAGATTATAAATTATCCTACTTAATAATTTCCGATGCAATACGCGTACTCACATAACCTTCAAGGTGGTGGTTAACATGACGATGCATGTTCTTAAATGAGTATAGGACGTGTGATTATACTCATCTTCGGAGACAGAGAATAAAACAATCAGGGAAGATCGACCTAAAGTTCAATATAGTTAATGAGTACTCGGTTAGAGTAAATAAGATACAGGTATTTATGAACGAGTCAACATAGCAATTATCATATCAATCCTTATATTACAAGTCCTGCTCATACAAGACTTGTAATACTTAGATTCACACATAATTCTATGTAGACAAACTGTGACGGGTTTTGTTAACATATCAATTATCATATCAATCCTCATATTACAAGTCCCGTCCATACAAGACTTGTAATACTTAGATTCATACATAATTTCATGTGAACAAAATTATGACGGTTTTCGTGTAATACGATATTGTATGAAGTTCTGAAAAAAAATATTCTTAGAGACCATTGTTTAACTTACAATGTCTGAGAACGAAGTGACACCATTGTGCAACTCACAATGTCTAAAAAGTAAAATAAGATCATTGTGCAACTCACAATGTCTTAAGAAATGTTCTGGTATTTATATAAATAACTCTTATATAAATAAACGTACGATATACGCAAAAGGGATGCAAGCATATTATATATATATATATATATATATATATATATGTATGTCGGTCATAGTCTAGGTAACATATCAACCCTAGTTTCTCATAGACAAGAGCTCTGATCCAACTGTAACACCCCCAAAAATATGTCGCCAGCGGAAACAAGTAATGTAAGCAAGTAAGCAAGTAGTGTGTATGCACTTTGAAAATATTTGCTGTGATGCAATGCTTGTGAAAACGGTTATAGTCTTGGGTAAAATATGCAACCTAGTTCTCTATAACCAGTGCTCTGATACCAATATGTAACACCCCCAAAAATGTGTCACAATGAAAATATGTCCGGGAGCGTTACTTCATAATATAACATCACAAGATACAAGAGAACGACCTCTAAATGTGTCGTTTGGAAAGTAATCTTGTTGATTTTCTTGAAATTGATATAACATTTGTACCATAATTGCATCACAATGAAAATCTTGAAAGCAATACAATGAGATTTGATCATTTGATTGTAGTATAAATCCATGATTTCAATCTTGTATAGTATAGACTCCAATGCACATCAGTTAAGCCAAACATCTAATTCACCTGAGAAAAACATGCTTAAAAGGGTCAACATAAAGTTGGTGAGTTCATAGGTTTGTTTAAGTATAAATGTTGCACCAAAGATTTGCAAAGTGTGTATGACAATTTCAACCCTTATAATAGTCACAAAATTGTACGTATGAAAGTTGGACCGCAATTGTTCAAAGTATGCATGATCATTAAAACTATCACTAAATGCCTCAAGTATGTATTGCCCAATGAGTGATTACGATTACTCTAAGTTCATAAAACCGATGCACTATGTACCCATCGTAGGTGTCCCCTCCAAGAACACCCGGACAGTAATGAAAACCATATGTACCCATCGCAGGTGTCCCCTCCAAGAACACCCAGGTAGTAATGAATATGTACCCCTCGCAGGTGTCCCCTCTAAGAACACCCGGGCATTTACTCGTAATCATTTCAAAATTAAAGTATGTATTTGTGACCAAAAATGAAGTCAAGTAATGTATCCCATAGCGAGCTATGTAAATGAGTATGTAAACTAATTTGTAATCAACCATGTAAATGCATTTGCAAACAAGCAAGTTCTTACCCCAAAAATATATGTAAAACAAGTAAAACATGGGGCTATAAACTCACCTTGATGTTGTAGAACGATTGGCAGAATTGCACATATTAAGCACAACACAAACGGAAACCGAAACAGCTCGACCAAGAAGTTACGGTTTATCTTAACGGCTAAGACCCACTAGCCTAGGATAATGTATTTGGGTTTTCCGATGGACTGTCACATCAACGCGACACGTTGATAAAAAGATTTAGATTTCAAGTTATAATAGTTTGGTGGTTGGTTAAATAAAATAAATCAAAAAGTAAACACAAAGTATGTAATATATTCCGTATATATTACATATGAAAAATAAACAAGTATATAATTCATACCGTGAATTATATAACAAAGAAAACCAATTAAATAAATAATCGAGGTATATATAATACCTTGCAAGTATTATATAAGAAATGTGAGAAAAGAATTGAAACAAAATGATTAGACACGTGTTCAGAAATCATCAAATAAATTAACAAGGAGTTCTTCCATATAAGTAAACACACGTTTTAAAGTTTCGAATTAGATAAATGACATTCTTAGAGCTTTTACAAAAGTTATGTTTTTATCTTCTAATCGGGAATTATAAAATATTATTTTATAATTTAATATTTCGTTTCCTTGACGGGTTGTAGCTAAAATAGTTGTCTCATTTGTAAAAGTATAGTTTTCTTTTGTTTGTCGGGTTATTGTATAATAACAAATTAATAATATTAAAACTAATAACCTTGTCCTTTTACCGAGTGTCTAAAAGAATAGAAGTTTTAGTGAAACATTACTAGGTATAGAAATTTACATAAATTTCGACATGAACTTTTCGTTTACATGACATTCCCCATTTTTACAAAACTCCATGTTTTTTACTTTTAATCAATTCAATTCATGTTGCAAATACCCGCTTAATTCAATATATATCTAAACTAAACAAAATAATAAATAGCACATTTATTTAACCATTAAACCACCATTAGATCCGGTTTTATATTTATAAAATCTTACGATATATTTATTAGTCGATTTATATAAGCCAAACACACCCTTGCTGTAAAACAGCGAACCAAACACGCCCCTTTGGTGTTTCTGCTAAACCAAACGCACCCTTTGGTCGTTTCTGCTAAACCAAATGCACCATATGGTCGTTTCTGCTAAACCAAACACACCCTTATGATTTAACTGCTAAACCAAACGCACCCTATGGTCGTTACTGCTAAACCAAACACACCCTATGGTCATTTATACTAAACTAAACGCACCCTATGGTCGTTTCTGCTAAACCAAACGCACCCTTATAGTGTTTCTGCTCACCCAAACACACCCTTACGTTGTTTCTGTTCACCCAAACACACCCTTACGGTGTTTCTGCTCACCCAAACACACCCTTACAGTGTTTCCTGCTCACCCAAACACACCCTTTGTGTTTCTGATAAACCAAATGCACCCTTATTGTTTCGCAGCCAACCAAACACACCCTTTTAGTGATTCTGCTAAACCAAACACACCCTTTTGGTTATTCTGTTAAACCAAATGCAGCCTGCTGGTTCTAAGATACACCCAACGCACCCTTTTGGTGCTTACCAGGAACCCAACGCACCATTTGGTGGGTTTTTATCAAAACCCAACGCACCCTTATGGGTCTGTCAAAACCCAACGCACCCTTATGGTGCTTGTACATGTGGTGGCGGCTGGTGGAGGTGGCGTGGTGTGGATGATGATGACGTGAGGGTGGTGATGTGGTGGTGTGGGCTTGCTCGGTGGGTAAAGTGTAGAGTGGGGGGTAAGATCCGTAGGTGGGCTGCGGTGGTTGGTGGTCGATGCTTGGTTGATGGCCAGCAGGCGGCTTTTTTGTGAAGTGATGGGTGGTGGGGTCGTGGGGTGCGTGCATGTTGTTCGTTGTTGTGGCGTCGGTGGGGTGGAGGTGGTGATGATGTAGATCGGTTGGTGGGGTGTGGCGTGGGATGGCGAGGGGGTGGTGTTGGTTGTGGTGGCGACAGTGGTGGTGGGTGGCCGGAATCCGGCCGAAGCGGCGCCAAAGATGGAAGAGAGGAGAGGGAGGAATATGGGGGCTAGGTTTTACATACAAATGACAAGAAACCCTAATACCTTTCTTTATATATGCTTGAAATTTCAAAAAAAATGTGACAAGTCTAGAATAGTTGAGGGTTATTTGTTGTAAATATTACCACAGGGACCCATAGTGTAATTTTTGTTAAATATCGATTCGGGACTCGTTTGGGCTAGTTAACGGGTTATTCAAAATACGAAAGTTGCGTCATTGCGTTCCAAATAATTATTCTCACAAAAATAAGTATTTACATGCTTAGTATTTCATAAATGTTTTAAAACACTTATTCAAAATGTTTGTTATTTCTTGGGTAATCATCGGGTAAACTTTGTCCTTTAAAAAAACTCTAACTTGAATATTCTCGTTTTTAAATAAACGCTATTGAATAAAATATTAAATAATTAATTAAATATTTTTATTTAATAAAAGTGATAATTAAATATAATTTAATTATTTTCGCGTCGGTACGCTTTGTTCTCGTTTCTAAAATTTTGCAAGGGTATTTCGGCCATCTTCTGCTTGTTTTCGGGCCTCGGGCAAATCTAAAAGTTGTACGGAATGTCGTTTTACATCAAATTGCTTCAGAGTCCGAGTCGTGAAAACGTGATTTAGCTGGTCGTTTTTGATAAGTCAACTTAGGAATAACATATATCTTCTCGTTTTCAAGTCAAATAAGTTAAAAATAAAATTGCACATGAGAGATATGTAATAATAAATATGATTTATTATTTAAATATGTTCCGAAAAATTCACCGGTTAAGCGGTAATCATTTTTATGTGACAATAAAAGATCAAAAGTCAAAAAGTCAAGTCGGACCCGAAAAGTCAAAGGGTAAAATAGCCATTTAAGATTTCAAATATTGCCGGTTGTTACATGTGTTATCTAGTTTGAAAATCATGCGGGTATTGTCAAGGATTCGTTTATAAACTTTGAAACAATAATTGTTCTTACTTGAGCGATTATATTTTTGTTAATCATTACGTGAGATTGTTGGAATTACTATTCTTAAATGCTAAACCTGCTCGAGGGTGAGCAGAAGTTAAGTGTAGGGGAATTTAATAACGCTCAAATCGAGTAAGTTTTAGGAAGCGATATTTGTGCTTTTATATGAAATATCTTGTTAAATGAAGAACTTTAGTTGCTAATATTGTGCAAAGTGAAGTTTACGTGTTATAATTAACAAGGATGGAAGAAGACAAGAAAATAGGAAGAAAACATGAAGTAAATGACTTTCAGAGATTTCCCGACAAGTTACACTTGGATAGAAGATTGGGAGGCCCATTATAGCCCAAATACAAGCATTTAATCCATTTATAAGTTGTATGGGTCAACCCAAACCAAAAAGAAGCAAAAAGGTAGAAAATAGGCCAAGAAAACAACACTTTACGTTTTGGTGCGAAGCGCCAGCCGCTCAGGCTGGCTGACGAGCCGCCCAGGCTGGCAGCAACACTTCAGCCTCCTGGCTGGCCTGGATTTCAGTTACAAAATTGTTACTAATGGCTGGATTAATGACTCATTATGCATGGAGTCTGATCATTTGCCCACATATACTGTTTACCCACGTTTTCTTGCTCCCAAAGTCGGTTTTATCATCTATATAATACTTAGGGGAGTTCTAACCTAGATATACACTTCTATAACCCTTGACAAAGGTTTATAAACCTTAATTTACTCTCCCAAAATGCTAGAATAGTTCTGAGAATTCCAGGAGTGAAGCAAGAACATGGGTATTGGTCTTGGTTGCTTGTTAGTGTTTAAGAATTGGCATTCTTGTTGATTGAAGGCATTTAGATTGCTCTAAATCCAAGTCTAGACTTTCTTGTGTAATCATTTGGATAGGTATAATCCTTGTTCTTATATTTTCAGAAAGTTTACTTATTTTATTAGCATGAAAAATATGATGGAATTATGTTTTGAGTTCATTGAAATGAATTATGGGTAGTGTTCGATATACTTGTGCAAATACTATGGAACTGATTATGATATGTTGAATATGATTGAATGCTTGAATCTTATGAATTGTCTTGTGGTTGTTTGATGAATAACTTGTTGGATTACATGCTGATGGAACCTAAAAATGGATTTATAGGCCGAAAGGATTTTCGGTTTAGTTTCATAATTAACATGTTTAAAAAGGTTTGTTTGATCTTTGTTAGTGCAAATATTACGGTATTTAATCTACACATTCTCGTTTGTTTCGATAATGGCAAAATTGTAACTTGTAATACATAACGTCAAATGTACAAGTTACTCGTAATCATATTTTGTCTCAATATACATCAACACATCTCCACGTCTCGAGTCCTCGTATGTTACAACACAGGTTCGTACATGTTTGTTATGTTTCATTATGATCAAACCTCATTTCATATTTTGCACTTACAAGTAATTTTATAAATATGCATCACTATTCTCATACTTGATAACATACATTTTATTTTGACAAGCACTCAACTACACATTTTATTTTACAAATGTTTAGTTACACTTTTAAATATACAAGTTTACTTTTTTACTTTAAGAAAATAAAATTGTATTTTACATCATGCATGACATCATGCATGACATCATACATATAGTTGACATTTATGTATTGTCACATCATATCTTTCCAAATCTAGCTATAATCTCTTAAAGATTACAAAAGATTTTTTTTATTCGGATGAACAGTAGCCGGTTCCATAGGAGCGTCACCGGTTCCATTGGATTTACAAGCCGGTTCCATTGCTACAGTGTCGCCAGTTCTGTTCATTTTTTCCTATAATTAAAGGAACATTTTCAATCCATTTTTTAATCACTTTTAACACACTTTCTCCCCCATTTTTCACATATATAGATCTGTAATAATGCATCCATAAAACCACATGATCATAATGCATCTAACTCTCATTTTGTTGTAAGCATACACCTGAAATGATTCACCGAATCAAGCATCAAGGTGTTGCCATCTACATCCACCAAAGCAAGAGTCCTTGCCATTTCCATCCATCACCAAGCATATACATAAGAAGATCTACAAGATTAGAGATCTCATGTTATTCATCTTTTTGAAGACTTCCCATCAATGGAAGTTTGTTTAGATCATCTTTCATTCATTTGCATTTATCAATCAAACACCATGTAATATGTAGAGGTTATATGGGTTATTTCTAGCGGGTTAGAATATGGGTTGTATTGTTGTATTGAAAGGGATGTTAGGCTAGTTCTACCCTTTGTATAAGAACCCGGTATTTAGCTTTGTACCGGATAAAGTGTAAGCGACGATGGGTTGGTTCTTCCGGTGATAGGACTCGGTATTTAGCTTAGTACCAGATAAAGTGTAAGCAACGTTGTGTAAGGTTTCTCCGCCGAGAAGGGAGTTTGTTGATCTAGTGAAGTAACTCTCGAGTTGGGTACTCGGGGAGTGGAGTAGGGTGGAGAGGTGCTCCGTGACCGAACCACTATAAATCATCGTGTTCGGTTTGCTTTCTCTTTTATATATCGTCATCTCTTTATTTTATAATCATGCTTGCGTTTGTGTTGTGACTACGTGCTTATTTTATGTTTTCCATTGTTCATATAGTCATAGACTATATTTGGTACGTTTCTTATTAAGTCACGTTTGTTCGTGTATTTGATGCAAAAATTTTAAGGTTTTAATCGGAAACGTATTCACCCCCCTTTACGTTTTCCACAATTGGTATCAGAGCCACGTGGATCTAGTTTTCAAAACAAATGGTTTTCAAAACCGAGTATAATCCATGTATCAAATTATCCGAAAAGCGGGACTTAATATGAAAAGTATATCGTTCTTAGAAGTCTTGATTGTTGAATATCTTTGTTATACAAGCTTGGACAATATTTAAAATTTGTTATGTAAACTTACCTTAGAGCCTACTAAGTGTTAAACCTTTTAGTCTGGTCAAAATATAAGTTTTTGGAAAAATCGATTAGACCAGCGGTTCTGTTCGCTAACAAAGCCGGTTCCATTTGGCAAAGGAACCGGCGGACCCGGTTCTACAGTAGGTTTTTTTAATTTTTGATCAACGTAAAAAGGTCATAAAAACTTAACAGTAAATCCGTACGAGTCGTGCCACCTACCATTTCGAAAAGAATTGAGTCTTCTTTCTAATAAAATAGGTTAGAGGATTTGATTACAAGTGTAAGTAATCGAATTTTCAAAATACTACAAAGTGTCTAAAATTTCAAATTTC
>BQNB010005899.1:12827-37989 GCA_026074375.1 Tanacetum coccineum | reverse complement strand
TGAATATATAGTAGATGCACGAAAGTCCAATTGGTCAAACCCCTATTCCATAGGTATTTGGCGGAAATATCTCAACGGCTCTATTAATAAATAAAAATTTTGTTAGGCCCAAACAGTACTAACGGTCATTCAGCAGTATTAACTTTGGCCTAGCAGTACTAAAATATGCCTAGCAGTATTAACTTCTCCACCCATAAGCAGTACAAACTCCAAAAGTTTGTATGACTAAAAGCAACTCTTCACACAATCTCTCTTTCTGTTTTTAGGCTCACACTTTCATCTCTCAATTCTTTTTGGCTCACTTTTCACTCTGTCTATTTTTCACACAGCTCTCTTTCTGTTTTTGATCTCACTAATTCTCTCTGTTGTTTTAGCTCACAAAGTGTAGTTTTTGGCAAACTACCAGCCATAAACGGATTTGAGAAGTCTTTACCAATAGCCGTTTGCTTTGGACTAGCCATTGCTTCATTAGAAAAACATGGTGCAATGATAACCATATAGTTTTGAGTAAACTACCAACTATAAACGGATTTGAGAAGTCTTTACCAGTAGCCGTTTGCTCTGGACTAGCCAATGCTTCATTGTAAAAACATGGTGCATTGAGGACCATATAGTTTTGAGTAAACTATCAACTATCAACGGATTTGAGAAGTCTTTACCAGTAGCCGTTTGCTCTGGACTAGTCAATTCTTGATGTCTATAAGACATGGTGAATTGATGACCATTTGTTGTGTGGTGTAACAACCAACACTTTAAGAACAACCAGCATGTTTCCTCCCCTCAAATGATACATTATGGAATAATCAATTTCAACACTCTCATTGTCTTATCTAAAAACGTTAGCTTTAAAACCCAAGAAAAACAAAAAAAATCCAAACATGTTTCTTGTTTAACAGTATTAAGTGTTATTCACAGGATTAACAAAGATACATAGAGATAACTAGCAGTACTAACTATAAGTAACAGTTTTAACAAACAGTTTTAAATATAACTAGCAGTACTAATTAGACCTAGCAGTATTAATTGACAAATAGCTAACAGTACTAATATTTAACAAACTTTACAAAACAAACAAGAGATTTGGGCCTTAGGGATTGAGCATTCCAATACTTGAAACCAAGATAATTGAATCTACAGGCATCAATAACCTTTTGTAAGAAGATCAGCTACATTAAGTTGAGTATCAATTTTAGCCATTTGATCAACTTTTTAGTATTACAATCTTTCTAAAGTGATGCCTAAT
Organism: Tanacetum coccineum; assembly: GCA_026074375.1. Taxonomy (NCBI): domain Eukaryota; kingdom Viridiplantae; phylum Streptophyta; class Magnoliopsida; order Asterales; family Asteraceae; genus Tanacetum; species Tanacetum coccineum. The sequence continues at coordinate 36,746 of BQNB010005899.1, read as the reverse complement.
CTCTATATGTTTTGTTTTAGAGTGTTGAACAGGATTTTCTATGATACAAATAGTACTGGTATTATCAATGTAAATAACAGTGTTCATAAAATTGTACCCATAATCAAGCAATTGGTTTTGGATCCAGAGAACTTGTCCACAGCAACTTGCAGCAGCCACATATTCAGCTTCAGTTGTAGAAGTGGCAACCACAGTTTGTTTCTTGCATTGCCAAGAAATTAACCTATTTCCCAAAAATTGACAACCTCCAGTGGTTGACTTCCTATCAAGTGTAGCTCCAGCATAGTCACTATCAGTATAAGCAACTAACTCCAATGGAGAATCCTTAGAATACCAAAGACCAAGAGATGTATTTTTATTTGCCCCTTTGAGGAATCTAAAAATCTTTTGACTACTAAGAGATGGGAGAGTTTTTTGGGGAAACCTGATGAAACCTCTTACACTATGCACAAACTGCAAACATGATATCTGGTCTAGATGCTGTAAGATACATCAAAGATCCAATCATAGATCTATAAAGATGTTCATCAACATCATCAGCATCTGCATCTTTAACCAAGGGCCTTTCCAAATCAGTGGGAGTGGAGGCAGACTTCACATCTGTGTAGTTGAACTTCTTCAGGATTTCATGGACATATTTATCTTGACTAATAAATATGCCTTTCTTTCTTTGTTGAACCTGCAATCCCAAAAAGAATGTGAGTTCTCCCATAGAAAACTCTTCTGACACTATCCTTCATAAGCTTCCTCAAATTTCCTTCACACAGTTCCTCTTGGTAGATCCAAAAATGATGTCATCTACATAGATTTGAACAAGCAAAATATGCCCCTTTTGACTTTTGATGAATAAAGTTTGATCAATCTTGCCTCTTTGAAATCCATTGCTCAAAAGATAAGTGGCCAATGTGTCATACCAAGCTCTAGGTGCTTGATGAAGTCCATATAGTGCTTTCACCACTTTATAAACTTTATCAGGATGGTCAGGATCTTCAAAACCTGGAGGTTGACATACATACACCTCCTCTTCAATTTGACCATATAGGAAAGCACTTTTGACATCCATTTGGTAGACTGTAAAACCCATATAAGAAGCATAAGCCAGAAATATTCTTATAGCCTCTATCCTAGCCACTGGAGCAAATACTTCATCATAATCAATCCCTTCTTCTTGTGTATGTCCTTGGGCAACAAGTCTTGCTTTGTTCCTGACAACAATTCCCCTCTCATCTTTCTTGTTTCTGTAGACCCACTTTGTACCAATAGCCCTATGACCCTTAGGCAAATCTACAAGAACCCATACATTTTGTAGCTTGAACTGTAGGAGTTCCTCGCTTGCATGTGCCTTCTACCGAGGCAGGATACTAAGAGCTTTAGAAACTCTCTTTGGTTCTTCTTGAGATAAGAAACATGCAAAAAGGCATGTATGTAAGTCCTGGTGAGTCTTTCCTTTATAAAATAGCACTAAGAAATTCCTAGTTCAGAATAAGATGGTGTCTTCCTTCTTTTTTTTATTGTTTTTGAACAGAAGACTGCACATCACCAATCACATGATCAATTGGATGATCCTTGTGAATTCTTGTATGAGGAGTAGAAGAAACTTCATAAGATGGTGAAAGATTCCCCAATTCAATTTCTTGATCCTCCACTTGTGTGTCTTCAGTTGTAGGAATTGGTCCCATCAAGCCTTCAGAAGTAGCAGTATTAACTTCAGAGCTAGCAGTACTAATCTACTCTCCTACTGTTATTACTTGTGGACTGGCTAGTATTGTACTTGGTGATCATCATACATCATCCTGAAAACTGCCATCATTAGAGTCCCATCTTGATCTTGTAATTGTTGCATCATCAACAGATCTAAGGGATGCTTCTTCAAAGTATGAAGCTCCTTCCAAATTGGCATGAAATACAATCTATCTTGTTGAGAGGATATGTTCGGACTCAAAAACCTCCTAGTATACCTGCAGAAACATTAGAAAATAGTCCCTGAACCACTGCACATAATTCATGGATTGGGTTAGAGAATCAAGATCAAACAGCCACTTTGGACCATTTCCTTCTAACATAGGTTTATTCTCTAGAAACCCAACATGCAAGTTTTCCTGTACTTTCCTGGTTCTAATGTTGTATACCCTAAAAGCTTTGCTACTTAAGATATAACAACAAAGAACCTTCATCACTTTTGCCATCAAACTTGCCCAACTTATCTAAGGTATTAAGAATTGTAACATGACATCCAAATGGCTTCATAAATCCTATAGCTGGTTTAATACCCCTAAAGAGTTCATAAGGAGTCTTATTATGAGGCTTGACAACTAAGACCCTATTTTGTACATAGCAAGCAGTAGAAACTGCTTCTGCCCAAAAATGTTGTAGGTAACTTAGAATCTGCTAACATTGTTCTAGCAGCCTCAATAAGAGTCCTATTCTTTCTTTCAGCTACACCATTTTGTTGAGGTGTCCTTGCTACACTGTATTCTCTTTTTATACCTTTTTCTCTACAGAACTCATCCATCACATGGTTTTTAAATTCAGTCCCATTATCACTTCTGATTATCTTAACTTTCTTATCCACTAGGTTTTTCTATCTCTTTGATATAGTTTATTAAGGATCTCACTGTTTCATCCTTAGTTTCTTAAAAAGGAAAACCCATGAAAATCGACTATAATCATCAGTAACTACCAAGCAATACTTTTTATGCATAAGACTGCTAACAAAAGTTGGACCAAACAGATCCATATGCAGCATAAACAATGGCTTAGTAATGGGACTAAAGGCCTTGGACTTACAAGAGGCTCTATGTTGCTTGCCTTTAAGACAGGCAACACAAGTTTGATCATTTTCAAATCTTTTTAAGTACTAATCTCTCACAAGAATTTCTTTGACAAAGTTTATTAATATTTTTAAAATTTACATGACCAAGCCTCCTATGCCATAACATTGATTCCTCAGATGTAGCCTTGCATTAGACAAGTGTAAAACCATCTTAGGAAACATATGTTTTTCATATCAATAAAAACTTGTTACATGTTGTTCTGTCTAGGAATTTTAAGAAGTACTTGACTTTCATCAGGCAACTTAAAATTTGGAGACAGAACAAGACATTCAGAATCAGTGTTCTTTTTGTCACACATTTGTGAGACACTAAAAAGGTTAAACTTCAACTCCTTGACAAAGTATACATCTTCAAAATCAAGTTTATCTGTTTTGATAGTACCTTTACCAGTGATTCTTCCTCCATTTGCTCCTCACCAAATGTTAACATAACCTCCATCAAATTCTTTGAAATCTGAAAGGTGAGCTATGTTTCCAGACATATGCCTTGAGCATCCACTATCTACAAATCCTTTTTCATTTAGTTGGGAATTGCTCTGCACACAAAAATTTATGAAGTTAGTTACCTTTGGGGACCCAAGCCATGACTGACTTGGATCTGCCTCGTGCATCAATATAATTATATTTGTTAAAGGTTAATGATGCACCATTGGGTTTGATAGGTCTCCAAACCCAACATGCTGAGGGCTTAACAGCATTAAATCCCCTTGCCCTGACAGTATTAACATTTGGCCTAACAGTATTAACAGCTTGTTTAGCAGTATTAATATTTTGAATATTAGACCTTTTTGTTAATGTTGTATTCTTGTAAAAGGGCCTTTGTGCTTGATTTTGAAAATGAGTCTTTGGCCTAGCACAAGAAACTGTTGGTTTTGGGTGAGCAGTATTATAAGGCCTAACAGTATTAACAAACCTAGCAGTACTAACAGGTCTGACAGTGTTAACAGACCTAACAGTACTAAGAGGCTTTGCATTTTTGACAGTTTTAAGGCCAGTCCTCATTAAGACTGCTCTTGGAACCATATGTTTATAAGCATTAGGACAATTATATTGAATATGATCAAAATTACCACAAATAAAGCATGCCTTGTTTTTAAAAACAAAGTTAACTCCTAATTGATCAGATTTCTGACCATTCCAACTTCTTTGGTTCCCCCTAGGTCTCTGTGACCTATACATCTCAGCATACCTAACTGTTCTTCTACTTGGTTCAACAGTTTTAACTGACTCTTTCTTAGTAGCAGTAGGTATTTTCTTTTCTACCTTAGGGATAGACTCAACTTCTTCCTCATCATCTGACACCCAATCTTCAATAATTGGGGCATCAGTATTCTCTCTAGCCTTTTGAGGTTCTTCTACCCTGACATGATTAGCAGGATGGAAAAACTTTTCTTTCCAAGCTTTGTCTACCTTAAATGGAGATACAACAGAGCTAGTTTCAGTAACAGTCTTGGGTTGTTGTGTTAAAGAGTCATCAGTATTCTCCTTAGAATTATTTGACTCTCTATTACAAAACAGTGTGGCTTTAAAACCTGAATCCTTAGGTCCCATACTCATTTTATCAGGTTGTTTGAATTCCTCAAGACCTGAATAAGACAAGTCTAAAGGTGTTGGTCTGTTGAGAATTAAAGGATGAGGTGAGGGGACAGCAGTATAACCAAAACCCCTTTTGCTTTTGTCAGTTACCTGACTTGCTAACAAATCATCTAAGTCTTTAGATGATTTCTCAAACTTTGCTAGCTTAAATTCAAATCCCTCTTTTTCTTCCTTAACTTTTTCAAGTTACAGTCTTAATACTAATCCATTAGGTAATCCTTTTGAACTACACTTCTTTTCAACAATGCATTCTCTTCAGAAAAACAAAGACTCTGATTCTTTATATTTTAAACAACTTGTGCTTCTTAAAATTGACAGACCTCTGTTTATCGGTAGATGTTTTTATAAGCCTAGTATCATCTAATTTAACTAGTAAATATATATGTTTTTGTAGTGCTTCTATAATTTTGCAAACAAGTTTTAGATCAAGATTTATCATTTGCAGTTTACCTCAGAATCAAGAGAATGCCAATGAGTGCCATGTTTGCTTGAATTTCATCCTCTGCCATATCACTCCAATCAAATCCACCACCATCTATAGCACACATTGCCTTCTCAGAGGCATCTTCAATCCTTACTGCCTTTGATGAGTTCCCTTGGTTCCAATTTCTGTTGTCTTTGCTTCTTGGAACTCTACATTCTCTAGCAAAATGTCCCATTTTGTGACAGTTGAAACATTCTACCTTGGATTTGTCATATCCAGCAGTACTGCTTCCATCAATGATTATCTTCCTTCCAGTTCTTTGATAGAACTTCCTTGCCCTCATGCTCAACAGTGCCATATTCCACTTTAGATCCATCTCTTCTAAATCATCATCATGAATTTGCTCAAGATCTTCATGAACAAGCTGAGACCCTTGTGGTTGTGTGGACAAAAAGGCATAAACTGTGGCATCACTAAAACTAGCAGTACTAGTTTCAGTACTAGCAGTATTAACTTTGGTGGTGCCAGTACTAACTCCAGTGTTAACAGTATTAATAGGATTAGTACTGCTTGGACTGGTAGTGGTTAGAAATGCCAAGTTCTTATCATCAACAGCAACAGTTCTTTTAACCTTTTGTTCAACAATTTTAAAATTGTTGTACAAATCATCCAAACCCATAGTTTTAAGCTTCAAGTCGGGTTGTTTCATCCAGACTCAACCCACATGTGTATCCCATTCTGAAGGTAAGCTTCTCAAAAACTTAACATTTAAATCCTCTGGTGGAGTATCTACACCAAGAATTGCCAATCTACTAACAAGCTTTTGAAGCCTGTTAAAGATAGAGTCCAAAGATTCTGAGCTTGTAGCATTGAAGTTTTCATATTGTTGCTTCTTCAGTTAAAGGCCTTTTGTGTCTTCTTTGTAGCATCATTTCCTCCAAAGCGAGCTTTAATAGCAATAAACATAGATTGAGCATCAGCATACTGGTTAAAGGTAAGCTGATGTTCATTTGGGAGTGCCATGAGGAGAAGACTTCTGGCTTTGACATCATTCTTCTTGCAAATCTTTTCTTCAGTAGTAGATGGCACAGTCATCTTCAATGCTGTTGATGGACCAGGAAATCTGGTGCTGTTAACAGGAATAGGCACTCAAACGAATTTCCATTTATCTATTCCTCCCATAATGCCATAGTCTTGAATCTGAACGTACAGCTTGATTCTGTGGATTTCCCACATCTCATACTCTCCTAGTTTGAGAATGGGAAGCTTTGCCAATGAATTGTTCTGAGAATTTTCTAACTCCATTTTCCCTAGATCAAAGTTTCTCAAAGCACAGACTCTGATACACAACGTTGGATCCTACGCCTTTTGATCGATTCTTTATGATATAAAGAGTTTGTTACCTTGGAAGAATCCAAAATAACAAAGATTGAGACTTTGTATGTATACCAAAGTGTATGCGGAATCTACACTTTGATACTCTAGAGAAATTTATGAATGAAACAGTAATGATCACACACAAACAATAAACACAAAATTCACTGCTTCAATATTATAAATAATACGAGTACTCTTTAAGTACTGGGGTTACAAAACCTTGAAGCTATTACAAAACTCTCTAAATGTATCTCTTAAAGTACTATCTATCACTACTCTAGGGATCTCCTTTTATAGAAATACAAGGAGCCCTTTACAAATATATCTGCCTATCTATAAGGAACAGTTACAATTCAAAACTAAATATCCTGAAATGCTCTCCATGCATTCTTATCTTCATTTCATCAGCTTTGACCAATTAGCAGTACAAACTTCTTCAACTAGCAGTATTAAGTTTCCTTGGCAGTACTAACTCCTTTAGTACTGTTGGCAATATTAAGTCTTATGAAGATTTATTCCTAACAGCTACTTTCGTTACTGAAAACCTTACCAACTACATGAAATGGAATAAGCCACAAAACGATTAATAAGCAAACATAATTCTAATAAACTATTAAGATCTAATAACCGATAAGCAAATTTAGATCATTAAGCATATCGAACAAAATACCAAATTACCGACATAAGTACCTTATCAACTTTTTAGCAAACTTAAACGAAAACATAAGCATAAATCGATTTATTCTCGTATAAGCTAGGACGAATCGAAATAAGCTATAAGATTAAGCAACACGAAATTAAAGATTAACGAACCAATAAGCAAAAAATAGCCAAACCATTTTTAAATCAACTTTAAGCCAATCTTTACATTATATAAAAAAAACTTGAGACAAGAGGTTGAGTTCAATAAGCATAATAAAATGGCGAAATAAGCAAATTACATTTATGCAAATAAGCTAAAAATTAATAAAAAACTAATACTAAAAAACATAAAACCAAAATCTAACTAACTAGATGGGGGGAAATGTAGGGGAGTGGTTACAATTTATATGGGTGAGAAGGGGTGATGTTGTAATTTTGGACCCCATCATCGGGGTACTCAATGAGCCAATCATTGCATCTCTTTTGGTGTCACACGGATCATGGTATGCAAAGAAATGATCCAGCCGGAGAGTGCATGACACGTGTCCCATTATTGTGCCTCATTTGTACGCATCATTTCCAGTCCGTTGATCATTTTAGAAATGCAAATTGAGATATTGCAAATTCCTTGGCTACGTGTGCTTCATGGATTCGTCCAATTCTTCTCAGTGCATTGGCATGTGATAATAAATGAATTATTTTTGTATCACGTGACATGATGTCACCCTTCTATCTCTATTATTTATTTTTTTCTCGCAAACATGAAGTACATATAACATGTGAAATGGGCTTTAAACATGGGCCCTTCTCTTATTTCGTGGGCTTAGGTAAAAGAAATGGGCAAAAGACAATATGGGCTGGCTCGGCTCACATAAATGGGTTACAGTTGGCCTAATAAAATCTGAAAGTACCCTTGAACTCGTTTTCTTGCACTCTTTCTAATCCCGTGCTCGGTTTCGTCCGGTTTTGTCTTTATTTTTGTCCTTTTCTTGATATCCGTACCTGCACATACACAAACACAAAAACAAGCATATATTTGCAATTTTTATTATGTTTTTGGTCTTTTGGGTTCGTTTTTTTATGGAAAAAGATATGTATAAAATAGCGAATACCAAATTCCCCCATACTAAAGTATTTCCGTGTCCTCACGCAATGTAAAAAATACACGTTTAAAACTAAAAATTTCAATCCCCTCAAACTAATCACCTTGAAAAGTAGCAAAGTGTTCATCTAAAGGAATTAAGAAATCAATAGTTAAGAAACGCCCCGTTTTTCCATTTTCAACATTTTTCTATTTTTTAATGCTTTTTTCATAACTTTCCATACTTAATATTTTTTTTTTAATACTTAGGATCATGGAACAAGAAAAATAAATTCATCGTCCCCAACTTTCACTTTTCCATACTAAGCTTAAAAACAAGATCATTGTCAAATATAAGTCATGATACTAACACTACTCATAAATACTAATTGTGTACTTACTTTTCCTCCCGCAAATCCTACTTTTGTATCTCAATATTTTACTTAAGTCATATACCCGAAGGCTCTTTAAGACTTGTTTCGATACTTATTTAATCCAAAAATAAAGCGGGACGGTTAAAAATAAAGTTTTAGCTTCCACCCTTATCCTTGAAAACTGATGAAGTGAACGAAATTTGGCTTTTGTTGCTTTTGCCTTAATTCATGTCATATACCCGAAGGCTCTTTAAGACTTGAATCAAGTAATATTATTTACACCATATACCCTTAGGCTCTTTAAGGTGAAAATAACTAAGCAACATAATCATTAATTTTATAAGTACCATATACCCTAAGGCTCTTTAAGGTACAAATAATTTCATGATTAGTATTACTTTTGCCATATACTCTTAGGCTCTTTAAGGCAAAAAATAATAAAAATGATTAACTCTACTCATACCATATACCCTAAGGCTCTTTAAGGTATAAGTAAAGTAATGAACATGAAGCGCATATAATATAGCCATAGTTCGAATCATCGACTTGCAAATCAAGGGAAGTACCTAAAAATTAAATTGAATAGGACAACCTTATTTATTAAACATTTATGCATATAAGTGAGAACAAGCTAATGGGAGAAAAAACCACAATTAATACTTATGGGCTTGAAAGAAAACCAACTATTTCTATGTTTATATCATGTACCTTATATTAACACTTTCCATCTTCTTACTATTCGCAATTTAAAATCATAAGAAATGTGACTTGCCGAAACGCTTAGCCATTATAAAAATCTAACTTGGCAAATTAAAATTACTTGAGATTTTAGCACATGTCTTCATTTACGTTAATAACAAATCAAGTCTAGCATGTTTTAAAGTCGCTTGAGAACTCGCACAAACTATCATCGTAGTTAATGTTTAAGGAAAAAGCTCAAGGTTTAAAATTGATCGATGTCAAAATTTTATTTCTCAGTCTCCTTTTATTATGTGTCAAAACACTTATTACATCCACTTTTATTTTTTCAACATTTTCACTTTTTTCATGCAAAAAAATTTAAAATTTTGCTATTTTTCACATAAAACACATATTTTTGGTGGAAAAAACGGGGTTACTGTGAGAACAAGTTGCAGGTATAATTTCCCCACCCATCGATAGATTCCCCCCATACTAAAACTACACATTGTCCTCAATGTGATATTAATACCCCCATACTAATTTCAAGGCATAATCTTAATATAAAAGGGTTAATCGATAAGAATAGGATATTAGATTCCCTAAATGAAGCTGTGGATATGAAGCTCAAATAAATGGACAAAACCATAAGCACGAGAGTCTTCAAAATCCGGGTAATCCTGGACATAAAACAACACAAACCAACAAAACACAAGACACGAGAAAGGAAAGGCAAGCCCCCTCTCATTAGTTGTTAGAAAATAGATAAGAAGATAGAAATGCTTGTTTTTGTTAACCGAGTCACGAGCTTGACTCGACCCCGAATTAAGTTGTCCATGGGGAAGCAAATGGAAAAGAAAATCTCAATCGGGCTTTCATTAATGTTTGAATAAACATTAAAGCACATGAAAGTTCCATCCCGATGAGATGCTACCGGTTCTAAGTAGAGATACCGGGGTCAAAAATAGTGTCTTCACTCCCGGTGGAGCAAGATAAAGGAGAAGCCTCGGGGTAGGTGACAAATGGGAGAAAAGTACGGATGGAAAATGTGAAGGAATCGTCCTCTTCAACATTTAGAAAAACAACATTTTCACCTCCCCCCGGGTCAAAAGGTTCATCGTTATTAAGAACATCAAAATCGTTCGTCATGGCCGCTACGGGCTCAACATCGACGGTAAAATCATCACTCTCGGGAAGGGGAGAGAGAACATTGTCAAGTAATTCTTCAAGAGGAAGAATGTCCCCTTCCGAGTCATCATCATTATCAATACCCGATGGTATCGAATTATCAAGAAACAAATCAATTTCTTCCATAGGAATATGAGAAAAAGATTGAGAAGAAGGAATTTCCGGAGGACGAGGAAGAGAAAATTCATCAAAAATGAAATCGACCTTTGTAGAATCAATCGGAGAGTCACGATTTAGTAGAGATCCTAAAAAATCCGATTCGGCGTTAAAGCAACGTTCATCAATTCCCGGTGGAATTGGAATAATTTCGTCTAAATCCTTTTTAGCAAGAAAATTATTTTCATTAGTAATGATTTCATCGTCAATATCATAAAGAGGATTGGAAAAAATTTTAAATTCTTCCTTTGGAATTTCCTCTTCGGATAATGACTCATCATCACTAGAGAAATCGTCGTTAGAATCGAAAGAGGGATTGATCGAACGTTGATATATTGAGATTCTGGTGGAATCAATCATTTATGGGCACATCACAACTCACTTTCATAATCGGATAAATCCGCGAACTCACTTGGGGTAGGAAAAAGGTCTTCAACACTAGACTTGATTGTGTTAGTTTGATATCCGTTACCGGAAATATAGTTGTCGAGATATTCACGTCTCCTCCATTATGAGAGAGTCGGTACTGGATTCAAGTCGGGGTGTATTGCGAAAGACCTAATTATATAACATTCCCTTATTGTATTATTTTCATCATAAATGGAAGGCATCCAAAGTTGTTGAACTTTTAAATCAAACCGTTTTTGATAATCATCATCACAATCACCGTCGGAAATAACGTCGGACTCTCTTGGGATTAGAAAAGGATCTTTAACGCTAGATTCAAGTGAACCTTTTTGTTTTTCAAGATGCTTATCCCCCATTCTTAGAGAGTTAACGGTTTCCATGGGTGGAACGTTAAATTCCGAAAAAGGAATACGTTTGGTAGAAATTGTGAAATTACTTAAAGTCGGATCAATTCGAAATTTCTTTGAACGGGAGTTAGAGCTGAGGAATAGATTTTTCTTCGATATTTAAGCACTTTTGAATTTTACATTTAGCTTCTAACTCTGCGGCCTCCTTTTCTTTGGCAATCCGTTTCTCTTCTTCTCGCCTCGCGGCTTCCTCAGAAATTCATTTTTCTTCTTGTATTTTAATCATTTCTCGCAACATTTGCATCGTTTCCTCATGTACTTGATTTCGTTCCTTAATTTCCCGTTGTTGTTCTATCTCTTCGGCTTGCCGGCAAATCTCAATTTCGGAGGGTTGAGTACATTGATAGTCCATATGATATCCCTCGCAATTTTCGAAAATCGGGTTACCATAATCGCACCATAATTGTGTACATTTAGAATCGTCATGTAAATCACCACAAATGGTACAACAATTATATTGACATTCATTTTGCAAATCATATGGTTCATAATTATCACTAAAGTTTTGATTGTTACACGGTTTTGGTTCAAAATTAAATGGGACACGTGATGTACAATCAAAACCGTCGTAATGATTGTTACCACAATTATTACAAAAATATGTCGAATATTGTTGACGTGGGTCGAAAAAATCCAGAGTCGGATTACAATTAGGACAAACTCCGTCGTTAAGGTAAAAACCGCACATCTCACAAGTCGAACACGGGCATTGTGGGAATTCGTTTGTCCTTCCACAATTATAACACGTATATAACCTGAAAGTCGACATTAAGAATTAAACAATTAGAGGATAAGAGAAAGAATTAAACGGATAAGAGGATAAAGGAGAATATTTTTAGGTTTTGAAAATGATACATAAGAAAAGAAATAAAAATAAGAAAGAAAAAATATTTTTGGAATTTTATATATATATATTTTTTCTTTTTTTTAGTACGAAAATAAACTTTCCGAAGAAAGGATATTCAAGGCTCGAACACGAACAATCCCGTAAAAATCGCTACACCTCTCCCCGGCAACGACGCCAAAAATTGATCCACCCTTTTTATTACATATAAATATATATAATATATTTTAATACGTAATAATAAGGAAGATAATCAATAATAGTATAGTATAGTATTTTCCGTCGGGCTAAAGAAATTCGCTTTTAACCAAAGTGATATCTCAAAAACCTCCCGGGTCGTTTCGTCGACGAGAGGTGAATGGAAATCTACGTTCGAGTTGTAAGTCGAGCTTGAATAACATATAAGTTTTTGATTTGGTTTTATACTAAAAATTAAACTAAAATTAATTCTAAGATTAAAATGACAAGATTATATTAAAATTGATCTAAGAAAATTAAACTAAAATTATACTAAACAATTAAGCTACGATGAATTATTACTAAATGATCAAAACAGATATTAAAAGATGCAAATGCTTGCTAAGTGATGTGAAAAGTTCATTAGGTGTGAATTAAGGTTAATTAACAAATTAATGTCTTTAGAAAAGATAGTTATCTCACAACGTTGGCTTATATTGACAAAAATCTTTTAAAAAGGTATTAATTTCTAGATAAGTCATTTAACTAATTTTTTGGATTTTGTCCTTAAAATATTTAAACCACAAATCTTAAATAATCAAAATTATTAATTAATTAAACATGTTTCAAATCCACACTTAAATCACAATTCCACTAATCACTTAACAAGCATTAATAAACTACTCACTACTCATAATGAAATTAAACATAGCATTTAAAAATAAAAATAAATCTACACTAAGCATGGCAAAAATCAAAACATATTATAAAATGATATGATAAAACTACATGATAAGTGCTTAATTACACATATCTTTTACCTCCAAAAACGAGCTTAAAATACCCAAAAACAGACAAAAACTGCCAAATATATGTTTGTTTTGCATTTGTATTGTGCAGAAAGTGGATATCATCAAAAAGACAGAAAACCAAGCCAAAATGACAAAACTGAGCATGGAATGGAAAAGACTGTGCAAAATCAAGGCCAAAGTCCAAAATGCAATGGCAGAGTCAATACTGAAGAATCAGCAGTCAAAACGGAGCGGAACTGAAGAATTACTGTTGAATGCAATCTTAAACCCATCTGATGGGCCCGGGAAAGCCCAATAGTATAATTTATGAAGGATGTGAAGAACCAAATGAGGCCCTCAATTCAATTTCAAACAGCCCATTTGTGTTGCAATTGGACCAAAGACCATGTGAAGATATGAAGGCCCAAATCCTAGCACCAGTTACAGCCAGATCTCAGTCATTGTACACACAAAACCCCAGTGGCCCAATACAAGCCCAAGCCAACCCCAAGCCAAAACTACTTGTTTAATAAAAACATTTAATTGAAAAAAAAATAAAGAAAAGGGCCAAAAATGCCAAGTTTGAAAGTTGTTTTATAAAGAAAAATGAAAAAAAAAACTAAAAGAGGGGTTGTTTTGCAATTTTCCAAACTTCTTTTATTTTCTTTTAGTTATAAACTAGAGGGACCACTTTTGCAAATTCCCAAACCCCTTTTAACTCTTTTATTATAAAACCACAGGGGGACCAAAAGTGACACTTTCCAAAGATCTTTTATAACTGAAAATAGGCTTAAATGAAATGAAAAGAGAGAAAGAGTTTAGGGACCATTAGTGCATCTTTTTCATTCTTTTCTTTTAAAACGAACCAGCAACAGGGTACTGTAAACCCCCTTGGCGCCAAAACCTCAAACCACCCTTCCCCACGGTTTCACTTCCCAAACCACCTCCCTAGTACACTCACAGCTCACCCCTCACCATTTCCCACAACCCAATACCCTTATAACCTCTTCCCACTTGGATATCACTCAGCCCGAAGCCCCCATCAATGGCTGAGAAATGTGTAAGGCCAATGAAAGGCTAGGATTGCTTGAGAAACATTGCACACTCACAAAAAGCTCATCCCAAGTCCAAGAATGCAGTTTGGACTTGTATAAAAGAGCCAAGACCAAGCCGAAGTCAAAGACACCATGTTACACCCTGTTTACACCCTTTTTAGTTTAATTTTTATTAAGTCTTTTTAGCAATATTTGTAATTCAGTTCTATTTTAAAAGTTTATGTTGTAATTTGTCTTTTGTTAATGAAAAGTTAAGAAGTTATCTTTGAAAATTTGCAAGCTATTATTGTCGAAATTTAAAGGTTTATTTAAGCTCTTTAAATCTGTTTATTCTATATAAGAATGTCTTAAAATAAGTTAAACACCACTTATAAGCACATTTCTAAGCTTCCCTTTCATAAAAATCAGTAAAAAAATGTTTTTACAAATTTAAGGGAGTGTTTGGTTTTATACTCAAAATGGGTCAAAAAGTGTTTAACCATGGGTCAAACACACTCAGCCATCTTTGGCTGAGTGTGTGGGCTTATTTAGGCCAGTTTAATCATAATTTTTAGTAAAAAAATAAGTTTTTGTAAACCTTTGATCTTTTTGTCAAAATTCTATAAAGAAACCTTGTGTTAAAATTGCTTAAGCTGTTTAAACAGCTTAAGCATACCTTTCTTGTGCTTATTTTGTTATAACTAGCCTAAAAAGAGAACCTTTTGTTCTGTCAATTTTCAAATGGTCAAGTACCATTAAGTCTGCCAAGCCAAATTTCTTTGAAAACAGCCAATTTCAAGTCAAGAAATCAGCATGTTTAAGTTAACCTTAATGACTTAAATTTTGGATATAAGCTCACTTACCACCTTTGTTAATCTGTCTTGGGTTGATTTTGGGTAAAAAGCCCTTATGAGCTTATTGTGTTAAGTTGAAAAAGCCCTCAAAGGCTTATTGTACCTCCCCTGGTGCTGAGCACCATATTAAGCCCCCCTTTTCTAGCTTATTTAATATTAAGCTGTAGGTTATTATTGCTTTTTAATATAGCCTGTAGGTTTATCTCTTAGGTTTAGAAGCTTAAATCCCTAGGTTAGCTTATTTAGATAGCTTATTATAGCCTTAAAAGTCCACTTTTTCTATCTTTTATATAAACTGTTAGAATAGTTTAAGTAAATTCCAGCTTATCTTAGGGCTTATTTTAGTGACCTTAGCTTATATTTAGGCTACCCTTGCCTTAGTAATTAGTTAATATAGTTTTCTTAGCTTATTGTGTTGCTTAAATCCTAAAAAGAAAAAGAAAATAAGCCCATAAGTTATTAAGTCTGCTGTCCCAAAAAGCTTATTTTTCTGGCTTATTCACTGAGATTTATACTAAGTGCTTATTATGAAAAATGTTCCCCTTAAGCTGATAAGTAAGTTTGCTTTTTTGAGTTTAGGCTAATAAGCACTTTGGACTAACTTTGTGCTTCGGGGTCCTTCTCAGGGACCATTTATGTAATTTTCTTTTTTAGTGTTAACATTGTTAATGCCTTAGGTTAGTTTCTCTTTACTCTGTTAGTCCTTATCCCATTTCACTGTTAGTCCCCAAAGTTAACCACAGTTAGTTTTATTTAATTTAATTAATTAAATTAGGTTTAGATTTAATTAGTTTAATTACTTTTTATATAAACAGTAAAATTTGGGCATTTTTATATTTTTAGAATTGTTAACTTTTTCTTTATTTAATTTTATTTTTTCAGAATTTTTATAACTTTTATTTTTTGTCTTTTTCTATTTTCTTAGTTTTAATTAGTTATTAATCTTTAAAAATTTATAAAAAATCCAAAAATTAATAAAAAAATATTTTTCTTTTTTATAAAATTTTCTTTTGTCATTTAGTGTCTAGGAAAAATATAAAATTTAGTATAGGCTTAATTTTTCTTAAATTTCAGTCTTAGACCCGTTTTACCGGGTGCGTTTTACCGTTTCTTTTCGTTTTACATTCAAACGACCTCCGTTTTCTAGAACATAGTTCTGATGCCATTTACAAACCAATACCGATTAATAAGCATTATGAACATGTTATGGGCAGATGGAATTGTTCTACTAGTAGTCTCTTAAATTCTGTGATTTGGTATGTTAGATATTTGGATAATAGGATGTGAAAAAACGATGAGTTTTATGTTTTAAAATGAAATTAATATACGATATGGTTATCAAGTTGTTTTTGATTATATAATAATATAAGGTCCTGCGTTTTGCGATGTTTTATATTATCATGAATGACTTGTAGTCATTCTAAAGCTTGTATCCAAATATCCAATTAGCTATAATAATCCAATAAAAATAAATTAAGTAATAAAAAATGAGTATAGATAAAGACAGTTGACAATGATGGGAGTATTATTAAGAAAAAGGTAAATGTGAGTGTTTGTTGATATTCTGAAAAATGTAAAGAGATTCTTCCAAAACTATCACATGTTTAAACCAATAAGGTTATAAATTATTGGATACCCCCACTCTGTGTTAAACACTTATTTGGTCGCGGTCAATGGGTCATTACACATATGGTGAAAGTCATGTTTATCCTTAGACTTGAGATGCAAGCGGGGTTTGCATGTATGGATAGCATTTCTTGACTATAGTCTACCACTATGTTGTCAAAAGTAGTTATAAGGGCTATTTGCAGAAATATTTTGAAGTACATGACGGACACTTAAAGTCAAAATAAAATTTGTTCCTCCACGTGTGTGGAAGTAAGATACTTACTGGGCCCCTCGTTGGGTTGATTAGATATTTGCATGGTCGTGTCCAAAGTGTAGTTAAGATGATTCTTTTTATATTTGGTGATCTAAATCAATACAGATGCGAGAAACAGAATCGTTAAACTATGGAATGACTATTGATCCATATCCATATATAACATTGTATCTGAAACAAAATGATAGGACTGACTAAAACCATTGAAGGCTGAGTTGTTTACCAAAACTTCATACTCAGGTATTTCTGAAAGAATTGATGATGTTGCTAGACTATTCGTCAATGTTAGTATGTTATATTATATGACAAAGACATTCGCAAGTTGGAGCTATTGGTTTGTGCTCATGTCATATGAATATTTATACAGCTAGAAATACGTGAGCCTACGGGGTCACACACGTTTACACTTAGATATCATTCTATTAATATTTATAATAATATATTTGTATATTTATTATTTATATTAATATATGATTCGACGAAAGAACACTAACGGTCGTTAATTAGTTCGTTATGAATAATTAACTATAAAAGTTTTTCAATTAATGGATAATTAAATATAATTAACCATAAATATTATGGGGCAATTACATTTATATCCTTACGAAAACTCAATATTACATCAATATCATTCTCAGTTTTGTAATTACGTCATTATCCTTCATAAACTTTTTTAATTACATCAATATCATTCCTAAACTTTGTAATTACATTAATATCATTGCCACACTTTTAATATTACATTTATATCTTTCTAAAACTTTTAAATTTTCATATATATATATATATATATATAAGAAAATCAACATTTTCTCTCATTACTCGAAGTTAAAAATACATATGAACAAATAAATATATATGATCAACAATATGTTCTTTCATATTTAAATTTAAACTTTTGTAATTACATCATCGCATTCTTTTGCCATTTGAGGCCAAAAAGTATATATAAAATAATATAATCATGATCAATATAATTATGATTTAATTGATTTTTAGACATATATATCCTTTTTAATAGTATAAGAAGGATATTAATGTAATTACAAAAGTTTTAAAAGGACGTTGATGTAATTACAAAAGTAAGAAGGATATTTACGTAATATTGATTTTTAAGAAGGATATGCATGTAATTCTCCCTATTAGAAAAGTCAAAAACTCAACACCAATGGGTGTTTAGGTTGACTTCGACCAGCCTAGCCCAAGTAGAGGGTTGGATTGGGTTTTGAGCTATCTTTTCCTCCACTGTATGTATTTTAGGTAAACCCTAAATTCACCAAGTATATAAGGAGGACCCTAGAGCTCATAATTCTTATCCCTCTTTCTCCTTTCTTGGTCGAACAAAACAAACAACCCGTTAGGGTTTTTCGGTTTTGGTTTTTCTTGTGTTCAATTGTTCGTTGGTCAAGAACTAGCATTCGGGTGATATTGTTTGACGTGTAGTGTGGATACACGTAGAGGTTATTTATTTTAGTAACTAGAAGTAGTGTTTGGTTCGCACGTTATTGCACACGTACGTGTACTCAAAGTGTCTTTGATTCGTCACTAGCTTGGTTGCTAAAGGTATGTTTACTTGTTTATGATTTTTATGGTTAATTATATATGCTATATGTAATCTATATCCGCTGCGTAGCTCATTTAATATTAATGTAATATTAGGTTATTTAGATAACGATTTCCAACATCTATATCCTGAAAAACGGTTAAATCAGTTGTATAAGTAAAACTTCCAACAAACACTTGAACATTGCTAACGATTGCAACAAAATTATTGTCCCCACTTGCCAGTTGGTTAGCCATTATAGTGTTGATGGACTTGTGTGTAATTATGTTCATTGACAAGTTAGGATCAAAGTAAGCAACGAACCCCCGAAAACCTATCATGCAAGAGAATGCCAAGTCACGCTCACAAAACCTACTTATTTGCCTGCTAAAATACTCCTCGTTTAAATATATGTTATTAACTACCTCGCCATCGTTTGATTTATCATATGAGTCAAGAAAAGGGGATACAAGTGGTGTATCCATAGATTCAGCGTCAGAAATTATGTCATCTGCCTTAAGAAATTTCGATGGGTCAAAAAAGTCATGGAGCAGTTGCTCGGATGAGGCTGGTGGTGGAACAACAATTTGGTTGTGGTCATTAGTCTCAAGTCGAGAATCAATCATAGCAGAAATTTCAAGTAGCTCATCGAGCTCCTTAACAACTTGGTCACGTGGTGCGTTTGGTGGGACATGTGGGCCAAATGGATTCGCGTTCTCCATAATGAAGAATGGAATAATAAAATAGAAATTACAAAACAAACACACAAAGAAAAGATAGATTAAAAGGAAGCTAACCTAAAAAGAAAATGAAAATCTCACTCGATAGGAATCTAGTGAGTAGACCTAAACTAAATAGAATCTGAAACCTGGACTATTCCCTGGCAGTGGCGCTAAAAACTTGATGCGGCGGGTTGCACCATAAAAGTTTTACAACCCTCCTAGGCATAGTACCTAACCATTGTAGTGTAGTACATGTAAGACTCGAGGGGTTATTATCATTCTCTAGGGGAATAGTTTAGGTAGGCTTGAATTGTACGTTACTAAGGTCTAAGGATTGAGGAAAGACTATTTTTGTATTTTTATGTTTTTTAGAAAGCAAGTAAATCTCGGGTTTTAAAGAGTGGGTTTTAACTAAACTACTAACTACTCTTAATTATGCAAGAAAAGTAAATATGTGGAAACTCGTATGGTTAAAACAAATGTGCTCACCTAATCATACACTACTCCCTAGTTGCTCTCTCTTATTCTATTGCTCGTCACCCTCGTTAGTGTAGTGTGTAAGTATTCCTCTAATTCTGTAGCGGGTTGGTCAAGTTCGCATTCTATGTGACAACCTAGTCGGGCGTTACTTGTCAGACACCGCTCCCCCCAATAGTAAATTTACGCACACTCAATACTTATTCAAAATCCACCCAAAGAAGATCTAGATATGAATATCTAATCATAAGTATCCTCTAACCTAACCACGTTTCCTTAGACGTCTTCGTTATGATATGAAGATCAAATAGCTAGTTTTCAAGAACCTAATGTGCACACCACTAACAAGAAGCAACATAAAAGAGATTACAAACTATGTTTCATGCAATCATAAGCAAACACTAATTTAATTTAGCCAAGCATGTTAAAGGAAGCGAAGAACAATAAATCAAACAACACATAGACATGTTGAATGATTAAAAGGGTAAAGGAACTTCACTTTAATTAAACATGGAATAACAATGAGTACAAAAGGGTTAGGAAACCCTAAAAATCGGCTATGATAGCTGCTACAAAAGTTCTCCCATGTTTCCACCTGAAAATATGAAAAAATAAGGTTTGTATATACAGGAATTGGGTCCTGACGGCGTCGCTAGGGTTTTGTGACGCCGTCAGCCCGTCGAATCTTCCAAGGGTTTCTTTGAGTCGGCTATTGTGACGCTGTCGCAAGTCGTGGTGACGCCGTCGCTATGTAATCCTGACGGCGTCAAGAGTAAATTCTGGCGGCGTCTCCACCCACTGAGAAGTCACACTTTTTCTTCAAAAATAAACTTTCTAGGCACTTTTGGTGAAGGCGTTAGGATGAAAGTCGCACGTTTAAAAGGTTGTGTTTTTGTCCAGTTTCTTCCCGAATTGAGCCCAAGTCACTTGTTTTTTCTCAAAGTTCTTTCCAAATGCTAAAACATCAAAAAGAAATTATTTAGTACAATATTTGGGCATATTTTCATGATTTTGTGGGTTAAATGGCCCTGAAAACATGTATAAAATTACATCTCATTAGACGATATTGAATGTGCGGATGAAGGTGTAACGAGATTTGACAAAAATGATGAGCTTGAAGCTTGAAACCATTCACATAAGATTATCAAGGAAAACATCGTTTGGTTGAACTAAAAATTGTTTTGAAAGTGAAAATTGTATGTAAAACAGTTGGTTTGTGGGTATGGCTGGAGGGTGCTTGGCCCCCCTAACATTGGCGGACATACACTATGACAAGGTGGTTTCCAAAGATAACCCTAGAGATTGAATCCTTTTAGATGGTATGTGTAAGAAAAATATTCATGTTCTAATGGTGGTATTGAAGTAACGGTTTATTTAAGAGGAAGATGACCCAGCTGTACTTTTATATTCTTTATGACTTATTGCTAGTTTTGAATTTTTTAATTACAAAGTTTGATTTTAACCCCTTTAATTCATAATTTATCATTTGAGTTATATTTAAAATCTTATAATTGAATATTTGAACCTCACTGCAAGAAGAACCACCACATTTGAAACTTTTTTTCAAACTTTTATCTAGCTTCTAAAACAAAAAAATTGGATGTTGCTACCGATTTTTATTTTGAGTCCCCCCTAATGTAAATACCTAGCTCCGTCCCTGTATATACAAAAGGTTATTAAAAAAATAAAAATAATAAGCAAATACCAAACTAGCTGTTTGGTTATCCGACGGTCGACTTTTAAAAATGTTTTGAATTATGGCTCAAGCCACCCCATCCACTTAAGCCATAACGCCGCCGCAACCCGGTGTGGTAATGCCATGGTTGGCGGCTCCAAGAACCCCAATGCCCGTTTGCTCTTACTGGAGGACAATTATTATAAATCGTGTACCTCTTACTACAACAATAAATAGATGAATCAAGTTGTTAATAATGATATTAATTAAGTTATAAAAAAAAGAGTTGTTAATAATGATATAACAAATTATTTACTCGTAATAATCTTTAAAGGTCTCCACTTTGTTCCTACTCTAGAATGGCCTTCGTTTCTTCTTTGTTGGTGCGTGTTTGTCTACCTTTTTAGCGACTTCTAACACGTTTTAATTTAATGAAGGCATGGTTTATAGAGTTGAGGGCGGAGCTACGGA
Source organism: Tanacetum coccineum (assembly GCA_026074375.1). Classification (NCBI taxonomy): domain Eukaryota; kingdom Viridiplantae; phylum Streptophyta; class Magnoliopsida; order Asterales; family Asteraceae; genus Tanacetum; species Tanacetum coccineum. The sequence goes on along the minus strand of BQNB010005899.1, from coordinate 15,112 downwards.
GGGGGCACGGGGGCAAATGCCCCCCCCCATAACTTTCCGGCGAGGTGTATTTTTTTTGAGATTATGGTGTTATTCATAATTTTGCCCCCCCCCCCCCCCCCTCCTCCTCCTTTACAAGTAAATGATATAAGGCCAGTAAATTTGAGTAATCAAGATGTAATAGGAAAAAATGGAAAATATCGATCTCGCCGAAAAATAACCAGAGTTGACGGAAGGAGAAAGGTCAATTGAAAAATGTGAAAGGGAAAGTATGACTTTTTCCCTTCAATTGCGTGGTCAGATTTGCATAGAAAAGTAGGAATGGATAAGTTATTTTCATTTTTTATTTTTAGGAATGCTACACCCACATCTTTTTTATTGGTGTGATTAATGTATTTTTCTATTTTTTATTTTACTTTTATCTATTATTGTGATTGGTTAATGTATTTTTCTTTTGGGTGCAGAATTGGTTAATGTTAAAGCATGTAGCGTACTCTTAAATTTAGTTATATTCTTGTCACTCTTCTTTTGTTTTCTAACAAGGTTTTTAACCCGCGCTTCGCCGCGGAGCGCGGGGTTTTCCGTTTTTGTTGCGGTAGTCTTTGTTTTGTTTGTTTGCGTTGCGTGTGATATTATCTGGTGAAAGCATGTCGACTAAGAAAGCGATTTGGTCATGATTGGTGTTTTCCGGAAAAGCCTTGTAACAGAAGCCTTGTACTAACAAAAGCCTTGTACAATCTGATTGTAGCAAATGTTCCAGCAAATAATGCTTCAACTCATTGGTAATTTAATTTATGAAGTAGTAACAAAAGCCTTGTACAATCTTTCGCCAACATACATAAACACGAAAAAAAAAGATACATTAAATCTATATTTGCAGCAAATGTTCCGGGAAATGATTCTTGGTCAACACCTACGGTTGTTTAACAAAAGCGAAAAAATGTTGCTCTAACAAAGTAGTATGCACCCCATAATGGACATGTAAACATGGACGACTTGCTAAACATTATTGCAGTCTATAGTAAATCCAGTTAAAATTGTTGAGGTCGAATGTAATCAGAACTGACTTTGGACGATAAGTATAAAATTCAGAATTGTCCATAACTTGATCACTTTGCAGCACCTGAATTGCAGATTATCCAGTTCATATAATAAAAAAAATATCCAACATTTTCATGTGGCATTTAAATTACATGGAGGCATTTACAGTTGCTACGAAAAGTCCCCACATGTAGCAAAATAGTGCTCCAAGAGGATCTGATCACCTTGTGTTTTTCTGCTACTACTATATGGATTCCTCTTTGGCCTTGCTGTGAAGTAAGTGTTTAGCAGTGAGCTTATCTCTACCTGTACACTTCGGCATCCGCTCTTGTCAACGGGTCACTTTCTACTCGATAACACCAAATTTGCTTGCCTGCCAAAAAAAATTAAACACAAAATCAGAAAAAGAGAAATGCCTAAAAACCTTTTTTAATCCACAATTGCAATTAACAACTCCAAGTTGGCACGTTGTGTGCTTATAATAAGAGCATCAACTATTTCAAACTCTGTCAAAGATATATAATTTGCTTGTATCAAACCTTTCAAGACTTTAAAAAGAAGCCGCAAATAACTCAAACAGCTTAAACTTAAAAACCAAAAAAATAATTGTAACATCTTTATCAGAAAGGGAAATTCCGAACTTCTTAATGTGAGCTGAGTTAGCAAAATTTGTTACATACTTGATGCGCCAAATCACCACTTAGCAATATCGAGATTCGAGAATAATGGATTTATGATATGTCACAAAGGTGTATGTAATTTACTCAGTTTTATAATATACTGCAACTAAAATACAATTTTGGCTCAATTGAATTTAAAAGCTTATGAAATAAAAACCGAAACCGTTTGGTTTTTCTCGGTTCGGTTTTCCGGGTTACAATCTGTTTTCGGCTCGGTTTCTCGGTTTTTTTGGTTTTCTAACCGTTTGTACTTGGGCCAATTTGGCCCAACAATTGTTTTTCTATTTATCTGTTAAAGTGAAGCCAAGATACTAAATTAAAATAGTAGTAGTAGTAATTGCAGCAAGTTTTCATATATAAACTGAAATAGCAAAGTTTCGGCAGTAGAAAATTTTCCAATATGTAGTAGTACTTTCATATAGAATATTAATCAAAATATTTCAGTAGCAAGTTAGTTTCATATAAAAGTAGCAAATTTCTTGCAGTAGCAAACTTTAAACATGTAGTTGTAGTTTCAACTTTCATATAGAAGTGAAAAAATTTGTATAATTTATGAAATCGGTTCAGTTTGGTTTTTATGGTTCG
>BQNB010005898.1:28627-99998 GCA_026074375.1 Tanacetum coccineum | reverse complement strand
CATTTTATTAACGTCCCTTTTGAGGTCATTTTTTGTGACTTGTACTTTATACTATGAAGTAGCACCCCAATGTGGTATTCCGCTGCGTTGTGATTTTATGGGGGTGTTACAGATCAAGCCATCTCATCAATCCAAGTTACCTTATTCTTTTCTTCACCCTTGGATTGATTTCAAACTAACACAACAAACACACTTTCTCTTCCACCCTTGATCAAGCCACCTCATCAATCCAAGATGCCTCATTCTATTCTCAACCCTTGGATTGAACTCTCATCTCAAACAAACACAATCTCTCTCATAATCAAACACTTCTCACTCACACAACAAACACACCTCTCTTTGTACCAGTGATCTTGCCACTTCACTAATCCGTCTTACCTCTCTTCCTCACATCCTCACCATCTATTTCAAACCAAGATCAATAGGCTCCCTTCTATCACATCATGCCAACTCATTCACAACCCATTCTCTCTTATCCAACATGTGCCAAAATGAATTTGAATTTAAATTTCAAATCTTTTCCCCTTTCTCTCCAAGTAAAGAATATTTTAAAAATATTCTCTTGTACTCTAAGTAGCTCTTTCAAACCTTTAGTTGAATCCCAACTAAGCTAGTTACACTTTGAGGAATACCCAAAACACCCTTTCCGATAATTGTTTTTCTCTTTACAATATCAAATAAGAGAAAGGCTTTTAAATAATTCACAAGTTTTTATCAAATGGCTATTTGAGTTGGTTGACCTTGAGTGTAAGAATGATTGAAAGGTCATAGCGTGAAGTACAATTGGGGGTTTAATAAGAGCGGGTAATTAAAAAGCCAAGAACCCAAAAAATGGTTTCTGGCTTCTGGCGCACTGGCCATGCGTTAACACGCGACCTACCCGCCACACTTGAAATACATTTTCCCATTTTGGGTTCTTGGCTTATAAATACCCCCTCTTGGCCTTTGTATTTCTCACCTCTTGCAAACATTCTTTCATCTCTTTTCTCTCTTCTAATCCTTTAAGTCTAACACCTCTTGTGTTCTTAATCTTCTCCTCTATCATCTATTGAAGAACACACATCTCCGCAAGAGAGACACATAAGTACCTAATCCATACTTGTGTGTTTTGTCGAGGGTCTTCTTTCTCATACCCTTTCTTTAGAATCGAGTCTCAATGTTAGGTTAGGACTTGGTTCATCTATCTTATTTCAACCAATCGAGTTGTAATGGAAGTCTTGTATCACTTGGATTAAGCCTAGATCATTGGGGATCTAGTTGGGGTTTGGTAAGCTTCCAAGGGGAAGTTGGTAGTGTTCCTAGCCGATCTAAGTGATCCTAGAGGTTAATTCGACTCACGGGTTCTTAGGGGTGGATTTCGAGGGCAGAATACCGAAGCTAGTAACTCTTCTTTGTAGTGTCGGGCTTTGTTGAAAGCCAGTGGAGTTAAATTGTAATACGGTTTGTAGTCCACCATAAGGATTATACTAGTGTAGTATCGGAGTCGTGGATTCGCAGTTGGACGTCCGGAAGGACTAAACCCCCTTCCCGAACCAGTATATATCGTGGTCTCTCTCTCTCTCTCTATCTCCATCTACTTATTGTTTCGTTGTTAAGTAGACTATCACACCACTCTGCTCTTTTGAGACTTGAAGTTTTATAAACTTTGAAGAAGTCAAGAAAACCGTATTCACCCCCCTCTACGGTTCTACAATTGGTATCAGAGCAGTTTACTCAAGTTTTCATGCGTTAAAGCCTTCCCGAGAAGTCATTTTAAGTTAAAAACTTATTTTTTAAAAATTCGAAATCCTAACTTCGATTTTTGAAAAAGTTGATTAAAGATCCATGGCTCAAGAGAACTATATTAAGGGATTTTCTATGAAAAGACCACCTTTGCTAGAACCCAATGGGTTTTGCTTTTGTAAAGCCCGCTTTGAGACTTATGTTAAATCCAAAGACTTTAAATTATGGTAAGTCATTCAAAACGGCGATTTCTACTATGAAGTTGAAGATTCAGAAACCAAGCTAATGAAGGAAACGCCGCATGAACTTCTTGAAGATGATAAAAAGAAGAAACTTGGCAAGAACAATAAAGCCAAGATGACTCTTTACAATGCTCTACCCCGAAAAGAGTACGGACGAGTCTTCATGTGTAAAACCACCAAGGAGGTTTGTCATACACTCATCATTACTCACCAAGGCAATTCACAAGTCAAGAATTGCAAGATTAATCTTCTCACTTAAGAATATGAGAAGTTCTCAATCTCAAATGAAGAAACTATTGACAGTTGTTTCACACGCTTCAATGCTATTGTGACTAGTCTCAAATCTTTAGATCCAGACTACTCAAGCAAGAATCACGTAAGAAAGTTTCTTCGTGCTCTACCATTGAAATGGAGAGCCAAGGTGACAACCATTGAAGAAGCCAAAGATTTGGCTACACTTCCTCTTGATGAGCTAATTAGAAATCTCAAGGTTTATGAAATGGTCTTAGATAATGATGGCGTATGATCTAAGACCACCAAAGAAAAGGTGAAATCATTAGCTCTTAAAGCTAAAGTCACTAGGGAGCAAACTAGTGATGATAGCGATAGTCAAGGAGGAAGTGACGAAGATATTAATGAAGAAGAAGCCAAAACATTTAATTTTTTGGCTAGGAACTTTCGCAAGGGTAATCCGTTTGGATGCAGAAATCGATTTGGCAATGAAGGTAATCGATTCAGTCTAGGCCGTGGTAATAGCTTTGGGAACAAAGGTGGTGAAAGCTTGAAGCAAAAAGGAGCTTGCTATAATTGCGGAATAGAAGGCCACTTTGCTAGTGAGTGTAGAAAGCCGAAGGAGAACAAGGCTTTTGTTGGAGGAGCATAAAGCGATATTGAAGATGGCGACGAACATCAAAACGACGCAACATGTCTCATGGCAATTGACTCTCAATAGGTAGTATCTAAACCATCTAGTTCTGATTATGATTTAAATATTATTGATTTTCAAAAGGAGAATGAGGAGCTCCTAAAGTTTAACAAAGATTTTACTAAAACTTTTGAAATTTTTTTAAAAGAAAAACGTACTCTTGAAGATAAGAACTTAAAACTTTCAAGTAAAATCAATGATCTTGAAATTGAAGTAAAGAAACTTGCAAATGATAAAGAGGTGATTGAACCTTGAAAAAAATGTGAATTACTCCCCAAAGAGGTTGACTCTTTGAAAGGCAATGTTTTCGAACTTCAAGATAAAGCATTGAACTTTTCAAAATTCAAAGAAAGTAGCATTGCTTTGGATGACATGCTAATTCGTCAAAAATCGTCTCAAGATAAGGAAGGTCTTGAATTTTCTCAAAATGATAAAATCATTTCCGCAAGTCCAAACAAACCAATAGTGTTTGTAAAAGAGAGTAAAAAAGAAACTCCGTCAAAAAGCTTTGTTAAACCCGTAGTACCTCAAACTCCCTTTGCAAACACTCGAGGTTCCCAAGCACCCATTACAAGAGTGGAAACAAGACATCACTTGAGCTCACATAATGGGCTTGGATACACACGTCCTCGAGTTAACCCTAGACCTCTCCTACCACACCAAATATAAGACCTTCAAACTCATATAACCGAAGACCTTCTTTTCAAAACAACCATTCTTCGGAAAGAATAAATTTTAAAACAACTAAAGGTCTTTGTATCATCAGCATAGCACCTTCCAAAGGAGAGAAAACTCATACCCAAATGAAAGGCTAAAAACACCTTGGAGCGTTGGACCAAACTTTCAAAACTCTCATGATTTTCAAAACAATCCTTGGTCCGCGTTCTCAAGTTACGACCTACATAAACTATGTGCTTTACTACAAGACCCAAGAATGGTTAACTTGGGCACCATATTTGCTAACCACAACGGACCCAAGAAAAAATAGGTACCACGACCTTGAATTCATATTTTCTTGTAGTGTGTCTTAAATGCGATCTACGACCGGACGATTGGATTGTGGATAGTGGTTGCACTAAGCACATGACCGGGAATAGAAGATTGTTTACTTCATACAAGGCGTATGATGGTGGACATGTCGTATTTGGGAGCAACCTAAAGGGCAAGGTCGTCGGTGGAGGTAATATTACTCATGACTCCATAACAATTTGTCGGTACCTTAAAATATCATTTCACTTCCATACAAATAGGTATGAATCAATGATAAGAAACCATAAGAAAAGAGATAAAAGAATGAAAGAACTTTAGAGAGAGAAAGTAGAGAGAAAAATGAGATGGTTGATTACCTTGCACAAAAAATACAAATGAGACCAACACCCTCTCCAAGAGTGGAGAGGGGTATTTATACTTTCTTACTAACCTAGGGTGACGCCTAGGTGTAGTGTTGTTGGGTCGGCTCGGGTTTTGGGCTTTAGCCCGCAACGTATACAATATTAGTTTAAATCACGAGCCCGACTCCCTTTCTAGCCAAATACAACGACTAATAAATAAAGACCGAGTTTCCTTGTTCGACTTAATATTTTGAGGCTAACAATCTCCCCCGAAGCGAGGTCTTTGAATCTTACTTCCTTGGACTTATTGAGATTGCTTTGTTGTTTAGTTCTTGAGTCTTTGTTTTGGTCTTTATCTTGTTGTAGGCTTGTTCCTTCATGCTTTATGATATTTGATCTTAAGCCTTTATCATTGTCTTTCGACTTTGTCTTTTGTTCCAAGATCTTTAAATCTTTATCCTTGTTTGTCTCTAACGTTTTTGCCACCTTGCGATCTTGTGTCTTGACCAACATGCTCATACTTTGCATCATCTTGAAAGCTTTCTAATAATCTCCCCTGAAGCTTGATTTCTGAGGAGTTATCGTTAATATCAGAGTTTGCGAAAGTCTTTGTCTTTAATTCTTGAGCTTTCATGATTCTTGAATCTTGATGCTTATAGAATGTCTTTGTAGAGTGAGCATGAGCATGTGGTAATGAATCCGACTTCAGCTGGAATGAGGCATCACCATCTCCATCTTTATGTATCCTAAAATAAAACAGTTAGCAATAAAGCGGGTGGACGAATATGGCTTTGTCATTCATCCGGATTTGGTTAGATTAACCTCCGGTTCCGTAGGACCGTTTTACAGTATAAATATTGTACCTGTGATCAGGTAGATTCAAAGAATCTCCTTGACAGGGTTTCCAGCTCAAAGCATAGGATCTTCTAACACAGATGTATTAGATTTGCCATGCTTGCTAGTTCTCATTACCGGAACGTCTCAAAGCAGACAACACGGTAAGAGTGAATCAGATAGTTACTATCTTTCTGATTATGTTGTCAATTCATTTACTGGACCTTTATCGATATCCAGTTGACACAAGCTTGATTCATATAGAATCTCGCAAGTCACCTACCGCAGTGCTGTTTGATGATGACACTGGAAGGATTTCCATTCGTCATTGTGAATACTAAAGAGTATCACTCTGAATGTTCTGGCAGAATCACAAGGATAATGCGTAGGACTCTTGTTAACAGCTTGTGAATTTAATGATGTTCAACAAGTGTTTGTCATGTAATGTGTCCTAATGAGATTTATTTGATGATCTCTTGGCTCTAGACTCGATTAGTGCGTTTTGGTTTTAGAAATCGGAGGCTGGAGCAGACTGCCACCTATTCAATATTAACTAACTCGGAATGAGAAAGTCAATAGAAGTCGTGTGTATCTCCGTGACAAATGAGACAAGTTTCTTTTGAGAGAAACCCGAATGGCTGGGAAGGGTTGTGCATTGCATCACTGGGTCCATGATGTCGTCTTCAATGTCAGCAATCAACATTGTGATTCTGACAGCATATGTATTGACCCGGTTTTTGCCTAAGTTGTGTGGAGGGCTTCTTTCTTTTCACCCTTTATCCATACATTTCTTTTTAATTCTTCAACCCCTTCAATGCTTACCAAGACGTCATTACTAACACCTTGTTGTGATTGTTCCAGTGTTAGCTCAATCTTAGTCGGCATTCTTCCCTTATACACATTCATCTCCAATCATACCTAAGGACTGCTATTTCTAACTATGGAGTGTCCTTGGGTAGATCCCCGCGGTTGGTTTGGCTATTGGACAAATTCCTAACCTTACCACCTTATGTCTTCAGAATCGTCGTGAAATAAGATGTTGTAGGGTATGAGATCGTAACCATAAAACCTTTTCCGAATAGCACTTTGAGTCTTTAGATCACATTTTAATTCATTTCTCCCTTATTTTAAATTCTAAGTCACTTTGATGTGAAATTACCTGTGTGGATTAAAAATTTGTCTTGAAAAGGACATGGAAAAACGTGACGATTAGCATGATTATTTGGAACTGTGTCATCTTGTCTCCCCTCAATTTTACATATGTTGACACCAATACAAAATGATACCAAGTTTGGTAAAATCGATATAAAAATATTGAGGTTGAACACTTAGTCAATCTATATAACAATTCATTTATTGAATTGATCTTTATTATCTTATTGTTATTAAGAACTTTTTTGGGAATGGTTTGATTACATAAGGAATGGTCGTGAGATGATGTATCCAAATCATTAAAACTTTGTTTTTTTTGAAAAAGACTCCCCCTTGAAAGATGGATGTTGAACACATAATTTTGAAAGATTATGAATCGTCAGTGAGAAATTCTTGAAATATTGTGTTCAACTTTTTGAAAAAACATTCATGTTAGAAGACTTTCTTTCAATCTAGGGTAAGCGCACTTATGGTACACTATACTTTTTCTTGAGCTTTAAACTTTGATTGTCTTGTAAGAACAGCTTCATGACCGAGGAAAAGTAGAATTTCTCGTTTTTTGGATAAGTTATCTTCATAGATAAACTTTCCTTTATTTGAAGTCCGGGTTACGTACTGATATTTGCACATAAGCCATTAAGAAAACTTAGAAATGACATGTTTTGAAAACTTTTGAAACTCCTGTTCGAACTTCATTTACACGCCCGTGTCGATATTAATCAACATTTCTAGGTACGTAAATGTTATCGATTCCAAGAGACATGTCGAGAAGAATATTTTTTGAAACATTTTCTGATTTTTTGATTTTGTATTTTCTTTTTGAACTTTTATATTTTTGTGTTTTTCTTTTTTCAAAAATATGTACATGTTGATGTTTGATGAAGTATCAAGCAGATTCTTTTGTCAGAACCTCCAGTTCTGCTGGAGTCAAACATCTCATACCAATTTGTCTGACAAGATACTGAAACCTTTCTTCAGGAAGGGCTTTAGTAAACATATCAGCCAATTGGTATTCAGTTCTGACAAAGTATAGTTCAATTATACCATTTTCAACCTGTTCTTTGATGAAATGATACCGAGTATGGATGTGCTTGGTACGGGAGTGCTGTACGGGGTTGCATGAGATTGCTATGCTGAATGAGAATCGAATACAACGGTATTTGTTGTAGTTGAGCCATATTCTTGAAGCTTGTCCGCATCCACATTACATTGAAGACAACTGCAGATTAACGCACGTAATTCAGCTTTGCTGATGACATTGCAGTACAGTCCTGCTTCTTTGACATCCAGCTGACTAAACTTATCACCTAGGAACTGTTATTCCTCCAGAAGTGCTTTTGCGGTATCAAGGCAACCGGCTTGATCGGCATCTGGAAAAAGTGTTAGTTCAAAGACAGAACCCTTCGGATACCAAGAGTCCCATGTGAATGGTACCTCATTAGTATCGAAAGATCCTTTTAATCCTCTTTGGGGGTGTTTTTCAGACGGTCTTGCTTGATATCGTGAACTATTAACATACTTGCTTGCACATGGCTGGTTCTCTCCTAGATTTATGATACATGAGTGACCCAATTTTGCTAGATAGGTCAGTTTGGTCTAGGGTTCACCCACCTCCATAGTCTGCATCTAATTTAGGTTTCGTAGCCATTGGTGTACCAATGCTTTGTCCTTTTTCCATACCATGTTTTTTAAGAATCTCTAAAGTGTATTTGGCCTGATTGATAAAAATACTGCGTGGGGATTGGTGGATCTGAAGTCCTTAAAAGAATTTCATTTCCCCCATTAAGGACATCTTAAATCTACCGTGCATTAATTTTTCAAAACGTTTTGAAAATTTAGGGTTTGTGGAACCAAAAATAATGTCATCAACGTAAATTTGCACAAGTAGAATGTCTTCCCCGTATTTTATCGTGAATAGAGTCGGGTCAATGATACCTTTAGTAAAACCGTTGGAAATTAGGAATTTTGAGAGTTCATCATACCAGGCTCTCGGAGCTTGTTTCAATCCATATAGAGCTTTCCTTAGACGGTAAACTTTGTCTGGATGATCAGGATCAACGAATCCGTCTGGTTGTGCAACATAAACCTCCTCCTTCAATGGACCATTAAGAAATGCCGTTTTCACGTCCATCTGGTAAATTGGAAATGACTGTGTGCAGCATTAGGCGACAAAAGATCCTGACAGCCTCAAGCGGAGCTACTGGAGCAAAGATTTCGTCCGAAATCAATTCCCTCTTCCTGAGCATAGCCCTTTGTTCAGTCGTGCTTTGTTGCGAATTACAGTTTGGTCTTATTCCTTTTGTTTTGCCATAACCACTTAGCTTGATTACGTTCTTGCCAAAGGGTTTGTCAACGAGTTCCCAGACTTGTAGTCTGTCAAACTGATGAAGTTCATCCTGCATTGCTTCTATCCATGCGGAATCAGCCATTGCCTCCTTAATGTTTTTCGGTTCAACAATACTCACGGTGAGTGCGAACATACACATTTCAGGATCGGTTGCAAGTTGTCGTCTTGTTTGCACTGGCTTGGATGGATTTCCACGAACTTGAGTTAATGGGTGATCTTTTGTCCATCGGTATTCAGAATCTCGAGGCTGTATTGATGGTAATGCACATTTGAATTACCAATATTGCGTGAGGAAGACTCAGCAATTTCTTGTACCGGTGTACAGAAAGGATTGGTAAATTCTGCTTGATCATCAGTGTTTTCCTCAGCATGAGTGTTTGTAGGAGTTGATGGTTCTGATGTAGGTTGAATATTCGTTGAAGGGTGTGTGTCTTGTGGAGCAGAATTATCAGTGGGAGAAGAAGACTTGTTGACACGATAAGCACCATCATTGAAAAATTCATCGTACAAAGGACCAAAAAGAAGATCCAACTCCTGTTGTGATGGAACTGTTGTATCTGCTGAAGGAGAAACATTTTGTAGTTCTGGTGCGGGGTCAGGATTGTCATAATCTGACGCCTTTTGTCGTTGGGGAACGAGGCCTGAAGTGACATTAGCAACAGACGTCTCCATCATTTCTTTGATTTCATCAAATCTGAGATGGATGGATTCAACTATCAACCTTGTTCTCTTGTTGTATACACGATATCCCTTTGACTGAGTGGAGTATCCCACCAAAATGCATGAATCCCCTTTTTCTTTCATCTTATCCAAATTTTCACCATCTTGGTTAGGGTAAACATGTACACCAAAGATGTGAAGGTGTTTGATGAGGGTTTTTCTGTCATAATGATGTGATATGACGTTTTCCTAATTGGAGTTGGATTGATGATGATCTGTTTTAGTATTGCATGCGGTTGGATTGCTTCAGCCAAAAGAATAAAGGAAGTTTAGAAGACTGAATGATCGTTCGAGCAGCCTCAACGAGAGTGCGGTTTCGTCTTTCGACAACGTCGTTCTGTTCAGGTGTTCGAGGAGTAGAAGTTTGATGCTCAATTCCTTCTTCTTTAAGAAAAGGCATTATGTGTCTTGTTTTAAGAACTCAGTGCCTCTGTCAGTGCGAACAGAAATTACTGGGGCTTGAAGATTTCGTTGGATCATCGTGAGAAATTCTTTTAAAACTTCTGGTGTTTCATCCTTGGAACGTAGAAAGAGTGTCCAGGTATATCTTGAGTAGTCATCGACAATTACCAGAATATATTTCTTCCCATTGATGCTAGCAACCCGCATTGGACCACATAAGTCCATGTGAAGCAAATTCAACCGACCTTTTGAACTTGGAACAGTCTTTGATGGAATGGACTTTTCGTTTTGCTTTACTCACTTCACAAGAAGAACATAGATGATCCCTGACATACTTCAGTTTTGGTAAACCAATCACAATATCTTTCTTTGAAAGCAAGTTTATGTAGTCGAAGTTGAGATGAGAAAGCCTTCGATGCCATAACCATGCTTGAGTTGGAGATGCTTTAGCCATAAGACAGATTGGAGTTGATGAAGTTGTGTCTTGAAGAGAAATTGTGTAGAGATCAGATCCACGATTACCGGTTAGTAAGTCGTTTCCCTGAAGATCTCTAACAAAACACGTAGATTTCCGAAATGCAACCTCCAAATCCGCATCACAGAATTGACCAACCGAGAAAAGATTGTGATTGAGACCTTCGACGTAGTAAACCCTTTTGATCGTGATGTTTCCTTGAATCAAATCTCCATAGCCAAGAATTGGAGCAAATTGATCATTGCCAAAGCGAACGGTACCCAAGTATTTCTCAACAAAATTGCACAGCAGTGATACATTGCCCGTCATAGGCTTGGTGCATCAAAAGCCAGAGTCAAACAATGAATAGGATGAGTTGTACAATCTGCAAGAGAAGTAGAGGACGATGGAACACATGACAAATTGGATCCTAAAGTGTTTGTGAGTTTCAAGACATTAGTTATCCTAGATGTATTATCTATGGCAAAACTAACTCTTTTAGGCACACTTTCATTCCTAGTTTTAGGTACCCATTGCTTTTGTGTCTTAGGAACCCATTTCTTTTGAGTTCTAGGAACCCATTTCTTCTGTGTTTTAGGAACCCATGTTGTTATGATGGAAGGACATGTTGTGCTATACACATTTCCCTGCCTTACCTTGTTTTTCTGACTTATAGCATCCTATAGTTACTCTTGGAACTTGTGGTAGTGGCTTCTGTAGCAACTGTTTTCTTATGGGGTGTTGCAACGATTTGTTCAGCTTGACGTTTGGGTTTCCAGTACTAATAGGCACTATATTTGGCTTCTTAGTTCTAGCATTCAGCATTCAAGAATTTAGAATACATAGCATCATGATTTCAAATTAAACCACACATATCCACAAGTAGCACAAACAGCATTAGCCTTCGAAGTTCTGGAATTTAACTGTATTACACGCAGTTACAGATCTTTGTTTTATTAGAATTTCTAGAAATCCATAGGTTTGTTCTTCTACTTCAGTCTTCTTAAGGCTGTCGCTTGACTAGTGTACTGGCACGATCCTTATCGTTCAGGTTGATTGCTCATTGGCTGTGGTCTGCTAACATTAGTTTTGTGAGCTTACTCCTGTAGATTGAAAGCGAGGATTAGTATTCCTAAATGTCTGATTCACTGTGGTGCTCTAGTTTGTGTGAGACTACTTGAAATGCGATACATGCCTGGGTTTAATCAATATGTGTTTCTTACAGCTTGATTTGCTGTCTTTCGGTAAGTTTCTGTAGTGTGACTGGTTTTGATAAAACCCTCTGACACGTTAGTTTTTGGAACCGACTTTTTCTTGCAAAATATTTTCTCTCAAGAGAGTCTGAAAAGGAGTCGGTTTTCCTAAAATGATGGTTTGGAACCTTTGAGCATTTGGTTGTCGAACTACAGATGGTTTACTCAAACTTGGTGTCTACAGATTTTCCTAGTACCTTTTTCAACGAGTTTTTTCAACTCACTTTTGCCAATGTTCATTGTCTTGCAGTTGAGTTTCAAATCTTGAATTTCAAGTTATTGTTCACGTTCTTTTCGAATTACTTTGGACGCCTTTCTTTGCCAAAAAAACTGTGTAATTTTCCTGTTGTACTTGACATTCTTGTATAGCATTTCAAGATAAATTGAGTGTTTTATAATCTTAGCAAACGTGTTAAAAGCTCAGTGCTAAATCTCTATAATTACCAAAATCTGTTTGTCAGAATGATTTTGGCAAAGACAGTCACGTTCCATGTCTTTATGAGATATAAGCATTGTAATTCAGTGATTCATATAAAATCAGTGAAGTTAGCAAATAAGAGCACATGACTCTTTAGACACTCATTCTTGCAAAAGCATATCATTAAATGTTGGAAAATTCTGCTTTTCAGATTCAAGTTCATCTAGTTTCTTCAAGAGATTCAACGTACTTTAAATCTGCATGCATTTCTTGCTTAAGTTCATGTATAAACGCGAGACTATCATTCTGAGTCTTAAGGGCAAGAGGCATCAAACATTTCTTAACTAGGATTTCCATATCTTGTGCAGTTGGGTGTCGAAGATAAAGATGGTCGTTTGAATGTTTTACCCATGCTTGATTGACCAGTTCGTTCAGATGATTAATGTTGTTTGTCATGACATTATATGCTTGTCTACTTTTGCTTACTGATTTAGACACTGGTAAGAAATCTATGTTTTTGAAAACATTTGGTTTTGTTTTGACAAATGATTTTCTCCACATTTTCTTTCTTATTGCATTTGCCTGTGCTAAACTGATTTCAAGCTTGGGCTGGTGGTTTGAAAATTTCATAAAGACTATTTAACTTCGTGTAGTCAAATGGTTTGACTAAGTCTTTATTCAATTTAGATCGACTCTCTTCGGCAAGAGTCAGAATCTCTTCTCTATCGGGGATGAGTCTGATTGCAGGATCAGATTGGTCTTTTGTGATCGCATACAAACCTGGGTGCTCATTTTGAGCCTTTTTGAGGTACATTGGATTGGCAAAGGTAGGTCTTCCATTAAATGTAGAGCATTTGGGTGCTAACATATGAATGGTTTGGATTGATTGACTCCGTTTGTAAACAATTTCATTCAAAAACTTTAATTGGTGTTCCATTGAAATCATTTTGTCAATATCTTTCTCTTCCTTAAGTTTCAAATCCGTTATTACCTTTGTTTTCTCCTTGACAAGACCTTCGTAATGTGACCTAGTTAAAAGACTCTGTTTGACTAATTCATCGTGTTTTGCTTGGACAACAGAAATCTCGTAAGCCTTAACTTTTAAACCTTCTTGTATGTCGATGTCCTTTTGAGCCAATAGTCCTAGAGTTTCATTTAACTTACGTTCAAGTTGGTCATAGTCAACTGTCCGATCATTAAAAGCCTTGTACCTCTCAAACTCTTTATGTTTGTTTTGAAGTGCAAACTAATAACACTATCTCGGTAATATTAGATTCTCTAGAGGTTCTACTAGTATCCGCAAGTATAGATTTGACACTCTGTTAACTCCTTGAGTCAATGTTGCATTTGCTTTCTTTAATTGCTTTTGTATCTTTTTAATTTTCAAGACATCAATTTTAAATTAGCAATTAAATTAGCAATGTGCAGCACGCTCATCATAATTGTAAATCATGCTCTGGTCATTCTGAATATCATTATTACACATATCCGGTGAGTCAGGAATGACATTACTATCACCCGTTACCACTACACATGTGTTACTAATGGATTCAGATTGCTCAAAATGTTGTAAGTCATTGGCAAACACATTATGATCAGTATCGTAGTGTACCTGTTCCAATGGCTCAGCGTCAGTGCCTGAATCTGCATTAGGAACCTCTTGAATCTTTGCCATGTAACTTTGTAATGTGCTTCCAAATCTTGTTACATCAATTTTCCTCATCCGGTGTCTGCTTGCCAAGTCAGATTGCTCTGCTTGAGTTGAACACCTTTCTCAGCTTGTTTACACTGCTAACATTTTTCCTTGTGAATACGTGGGTCTCTAACCCAGTTTTGGCTTTCTGCATTCCTTAGCAAAATGACCAAATTCATTGCAGTTTAAAGGCACTGTATCCCAGCGACTGTTGCACTACTGGACTACCTACAGTTTCCATAGCCCCAACAACATTATTGCCCTCTGATTCCTAAACTGTCCAGTCTGATTGTCATTCTTGTACCTTGGAGTAGTATCCACATTCTTGTTTCTTGGTGTTTTGAGGAGTTTCTGAGGTTGGTGTTGGTAGGTTTGTAGAGCTTTTTGAAGCACTTTGCAATATGAGCGCCAAATTCTTCTGCATGTCTTTATCCTTCTGAGCTTGTTCAGGATCACTGTCTTCTTCAGAAGCTGACTCAGATGGAGGTGTGATTGGTTTGGCTATCTCTTTGCCTTTGTATCTTGTAGCTGCATGAGATCTGGTTGGAAGTGAAGCTTGGATGTTGGTGCATCATGATTATGATGTTTTGGTGTTTTTGATAATAAGGATCTTGTCATTGTTTGTGCTGTGGCAACAAGTGCTAATGGGTTTGGCATTCTTGGCCTTTTCTTTCAGCACGGATTTCATTAACTTCCTTTTGATATTGTTTCAGAATGTCAAAGAGCTTGTGATATGAAACTTCATCCAATTTGTGTTGTTGCTTCCAATCGTGACATAATCTTGACCCATTCTGGTTGAAAAGTTGTTGAAGAAATTGAACATTGACTTGCTTGTTGCAACCGTCAAATTGTTTCTGATCATTTGTTCATCATTTTGTAGAATATTGTGTAGTAAGATCATTGGTTTTCTCCATCGTGAGAAGTGAATTGGGACCAAAACTCCCAAATAAGTTTGTCTTGACATCTTGAATATTGAGTGATTCACCTTGTTGTAACCTTCTCGATGGCTTCCACATTTCTTGAGCTGTCTGACAATGCATTCAAAAGGTTGAGTAGATTTCATCTCCAATTCCAGTCAATATCAAATGAATCGCTTCTTTTTCAGATTCATAATGAGCTTTGTTCTCAGGAGTCATATTCAGAACTGTCTCGACTGATGTTTTTTCAGGAATTTCCGGAGAATTCTCTGTTGCTGGAACAGCTGGTGTAGTGACCATTGTTGGAGTATAAGGACCTGTGAGAATGCACTTCCGTAAGGCATCACCATTTGGTCTTGTATCAATGTATCGTAAGAACCGTGATCGCCATTGTGCATATCGTCCTGTTGCAAGCATTGGTGGACGATCCCTTGAACCTGCTGCCATTATGTTGTTGTGCATTTGACTGTCAGTTGTGGAAGTTGCAATTGGAGTCGTCATTGATGAATTATGAAGTGAGAAGGATTTGTAGGATCTTAAGCAGGTAAAGTGATTGTTGTTGTGGATTTTAATCAATTAACGTTCACGGGATTTTACAAATCTTGACTAAACCGAGAAAATACCAGAGTATTTCGCGGGATTTTACTAAATCAAGAAAAAACCGTGAATGATTTGATTTGGAATCAGCGAAAATTCCAAAAAAAACTGAAAAACGTCAATAAATCATGGAAAACGATGTTTTTGGGCTTCGAAAAATCCTTAACCAGCTAAAGGGTGGTTACAGCGTGATCCGTCTCGTTTTTCTCTTCGATTTGAGAGGTCACGGGCCTAAAACGGAGTTACGGATCAAAAGTTATGGCTGTTTTACTAAAACCCTTTTCGTCACACAAATTTTCAAAAAATTTCGTTCGGATCCGCTCGTTCGATTCCGCTCGTTCGAGTCCGTTCGTTCGAGTCCGCTCGTTCGATCGTTGCTCGTTCGATCGTTGCTCGTTCGATCGTTGCTCGTTCGATCGTTGCTCGTTCGATCGTTGCTCGTTCGATCGTTGCTCGTTCGATCGTTGCTCGTTCGATCGTTGCTCGTTCGATCGTTGCTAGTTCGAACGTTGCTCGTTCGAACGTTGCTCGTTCGATTGTTGCTCGTTCGAACCTTAAGTATGTCACTCGTTCGATCAAACAAAAAAACCACTCGTTCGATCAAAACAGAAAAACCACTCGTTCGATCGATGCTAAATCCGCTCGTTCGATGGTCCTTGTTGAAGTCGCTCGTTCGAACCTTACTGGATTTCACTCGTTCGATGCTCGAAGGAAAATGCTAGTTCGATCCAAAGCAAAGAACAAACTCTTGTTCGATCCGTGATATAATAACTAGTTCGATCCTTGCGTTTGTCTCAGCCACGCACGAAGTAACCACGATTACAATACAATTACAAACACGAAATCGAACCACTTTGCTAATAAAAACTAAACCACGAAACGAACATAAACCCAAAAAATACAAACACGAAAACAACCACTAAAACTAACATAAAAATAAACCCACCGTGGCGAATGATACCAAATGTCGTCACCAATATAATCACTTTCACTTCATTATGGAAACAGAAATTAAGATTGAGAATAAATATGAAAGAAGAAGTTTAGAGAGAAGTACGAGAGAGAAAGGTAGTGAGGAGAAATGATTGGACGATAACTTGCTAATTTTACAAATTAGAATTAACATGAAACCAACCCCTATCCATTACTTGGAGAGGAAAGTTACTAAAAATGGAAAGTTACTAAAAATGGAAAGTTACTAAAAATAGAAAGTATAACTTAAATGAATGGTTTGTAATTCGAATTCATCATTTCTTTAGGTTCGGTCAAGAGGGAGTGATTTTGATATTCCTGTGGTGTTTTCTTTGATTATTGCTTTGCTTCGGAATAAGGTACAGATATTCTGACCTTATCGTTAAGGTTTCTCATGACATATTCCTCTCTATCTTTGATTACTTATGTGATTTGCTACATTTGCTCTGAGCCTTTTATCTTGGCTCTCTTATATGATCTGTTATTATGTTCTATTTGAACCCTGCTATGCTACCTTTGATATTTGAACCTTTGACATTGAACCTTTGCTATGATCCCTTTGAAATGAACTTTGATATGACTTTGCTTTGAACCCTTCAGTTTGAGACCCGAGCCACTATTTGTTTCCTAGCCATGAAGGTAACATGGCCGTGTCATTGATGCACCTTTGGCATGACTCATGTGTGGGTGAGTGATTTCTCACACCGTCCCCCATTTGATATTATATGCGCATTATGAAGATTATTATTTGTTTAAGGGGCGTATGGATGCATCCTAGATTTGTTTTGTATTCGATGGATTATGACATTATGATATATGTATATTTGGTGACTGATGTTTGGGTGCATTCCACGTCTTTCACAATTTTGGAGCTCGCGACTCCATGGTTACTATGATATGATTTGTTTGGGCTTGGTAATTGGACTTGATTTGATTTTCTGATTCATCTTACCTTACACTATGAATTGACTTCTGATTTGTCTTACCTTATATTTGTATTCCTTTGATCATGTCTTGTGATATCCTTTGCACCTTATATCGTATCCTTTGATTTTCCGTTATCTTTTGCGTTCGATTATATATATCTGTTCACTGGGCTTTGTAAGCTCAGCCGCACTTTCTTTTCCTGCGGCAGGTATCTAAGCTAGGAGCTGGGGTTGCTTTCGGGATATGAGTGCTGAGTGTGGACTTACCCTAGAGATCTTAGTTTTGATATATGATTTGTTACTTTTCGAGACCTTCGTTATTTCGGTTATTTCGTTTGGATATGTCTGTCTTTTAAGAACTTATGTACCTTAAGTCATGTTGACTTATTTTCCTTGGTTATTTATTTGAGACTTCCGCTGTTTATGCTTGTGTTATGATTATGTATGCCTTTGATGTCACACCATATTTGTAATACTTCTACCCTTTAGGGTCGGGGCATTACATAAGTAATACTTGGGAATCACAAGGTAGTTAATATACTCATAAATGAACATGGGTGATTTTTGGTATAAGTTATGAAGGTCATTAATTAAGGGTTTTGAACACGTAAAGAGACACTAAAATTCTGCAATTCAGATTTAATTATAAGTAGCTAGTGTAAAGTGTTAATGAGATGGTTAAGGTTGGGCATGGTGTCGGGGTGACCCATGATGGTTAACTAAACCCTTATACATCCATCATATGTGTGTTACATAGACGAGAGCTTTTAGCTTGGTCGCATGTAGCCGTGTTTATTTATTTGTATAGTTGCGTATTGTGATTTAGAAGTCGTGTTTGAGCATTCAGGTGTGTTTCATAGCTCCTCTTTTTCTTATGATTTATTGGGGGTGGAAATGATGCAAAGTGTTTGGAAATGTTTTGATTACTGTGATAATGTGTTGTTAAAAATGCATGGACTATACGTAACTATTGTATGTTGTGTGCTACATGTTTTGTGATGTGATATTGAGAATTGTAAACTAAGTCGGGGGATCACCTGTGGGTATCCATGGCCTGTTTAGTGGATGGTACTGTGGCCTAGCGAGCAGGAATGTTACTTTGGGAGTATCAATGGCCTGGGCTAAGGGGGTAACCACATAGACCTTGGTATGATATGAGACGTCTTATGGTTGTTGCTGGGTATTTGTGTGATTGATTGGATTTGCATGTTAGCCTGAATGATAGTTCATTTATTGTCCTGCAATGTTTTCTTTATTATCACAGTAATAGATAAACCTCACCAAACCTGACACATACCGTTCAGACATCAGTAAAAAGACTCATTACAATTAAAATTGCTTTACATGGTTTCTAAGGGCATTATCTTCCAAGATGACATGGACCAGAATCTCGTTTGGATGGACCGATGAACTTCACAAGTTTAGCGACGACACACTCAACCATGTTCGCACCAGTCTCAATGATATTGCTACTGGGATTCAAATGAGTATTTGCCGAAGAGAAAGTGGTCAAAACAAGACAAGCAGAGAGCCCGAGTGATGATTAAAGCCATTGACAAGAAACTCAAAGACAGGAGGTTGATGCGAAGTCTTGAAAAGTTTGTTGGTGGAAGACCTTACAGAGAAAGTCATTTCGGCTACTACAATGGTCAATATGTTTCTTTTAATATGAATGTCCTTATCATTCAAGTAAAATCTTGTAAATAATAAAACTTGTGAATATATTAATATGTAGTGTAGACTTATGGTGATAATAAGGAGTGCTCGAGTACAAAATTTTCAAGAATTTCTTAGTATTTCAAAAATAAATTTCAAATTATTGTACTCAACTACTTATCTTTATATTCCCATCATGATTGAGGTGGTGCCTTAAAATGTTCCTCATAGATAGTATATAACATTTTTTCCCCGAAAGGTTAATTAATTGATCTCCAAAATATCAAGGGGTTAACATCTTGGATAAGGGGAGAAAATGTGATTAACCTGGATCTAACTTGTATTGAAAGATGTGATCAAATAAAATGGACTTAATGCACTCCACACCTAGCATGTACTACGATTATGATGCTCATGTTAAGGGGACCTTTAGTGTAATGAAAAACTCTCAAAGTGTAAACCTTTTGATATTTATATCAAACACTTTGATTGAACTTTTCAATGATTTTGGTTCTGATCGTGATGGAATACTCAAAAGACTGACCATGTACTTTAATTTATGGAGATATAAGGTGGTTAGGCATAGGTATTCAAATCCATGATCCTCCACAGAACCGGAGGGTTACTACCCAAGGATATCCCACTGTTAGTGTAGAGTCTTAGGTATGATAAAGGAGTAAAGTGAGATTAAGGGATAGAATGATGACTAAAGATGGAGTAACACTTGATCCAAACCAACAAGGTGTTTGTTTTGACAGTCTCGTAAGCATTGAAGGGGTTAAAGAATGAAAAAGAAATGTAAAGATAAGGTGTCGGAAAATAAAGAAACCCTCCATACACTTATGGCAGAAACGGGTCCACATTACATAAAACGATCGGATACACTAGTGTTATCGACATTGAAAGACAGTGTTGGGACCCCCCAATGACTATGCACAAACCTTATCAGCACTCAAAAGTAGGGGAAAAGACTTTGTTTTTATAACTCACAGAGATTCACACATTTCTATCAACTCTCTCACTCTAAGTTAGTTGATATTGAAAAGTGGCAACTCATGCTTCCAGGCCTACGATCACTAAATCAAAGTGCAATATTGAGTCTAGAGCAAAAAAGAGATCATCTATTAAATCCTTTAGGACACTTGTAAATTAATCATGGTTAAGTCGTACAATGTGAATAACAAGATATATACTAAGAGTCCTTCGCATTATCCTTGTGATTTTGCCAAAACATCTGAGTGATATCATTCACAATGAAGATGGAAATCTTGCTTGAGCCAACATCAAACAAGCTCATGTAGGTGTCTTATGATGAATTCTATTTGAATCTAAACTTGGTGACAACTGGAAGGAAGAAAACGATGGTGCGAATCTTATGAATCAAACTTGTTTCAAGGTTATGAAACTAACGGTTGATGATGTATTTTTTGAAATGATTATATCTCTCGGATGTGTCCACAAAACCACTTTAGCAAGTGACAAGCTCGATTGATTTTCAAACGATTTTTTTTTTCTCTTTCCAATTCGGTGACGACAGTAAATCAATGGTTAACTTCTATATCGTGTTGTCTGCTTTGAGACGTTCCAATAATGAGAACATGGGGGTGCCTTCTTTTCGTGTCGGGTTCACTTTAAACTCAAAATCCGTGATCGTAAAATATTTTTCGAAGTTACTTAGCTTTTTTATTCATCTTAAAAATACTTTTCAATAACCTAGGTATTTTAAATGACATATTTCCACGTTATACTTCCCAAAAACTCATTTGGACATTAATGGATGTGTCGGGACTCGTTTTTCGGCATTTCTTAAAATTCACGGGTCAATCACCCGGAACTTAAATAACATAATAATACCCTCTAAAAAGGAATATTATACACCACATAACCATCAAACACCTCAATCTCATAAATTCACCACCGTTAACACGGTGCTTGTTCTAACATAAAATGACAAAAGTTAAATAGTCAAAGGACTAAATTAGAACATTTAAACTTACAAAAAGGGCAAAGGTTACACTGCCCTAAGTAAATGATCCAGCTGGTAGGCCTTTACGTGCGTATGACCTCGGAGTTGCGACTCCAAGAGCATTGGTATATGCTGGTGTGATGACTAACGGGGATGCTAGGTCATGGTACATGATTAGCGGGGATGCTAAGTCATGGGGTTTTGAGTGTTTTTGCATATATTCACTGTCATATTGCACAATTGTCCACTGTTTAAAATATTGGCACATCAACTAGGTTTCTTCAAACCTACGAGCTTACCAACATTATTGTTGACCTTTTCGAGTATCATTTTCAGGTGAAGTTAATGATCAGTAAGGTTGTGATGAGGACTAGCAGACTTTAAGAGTATCTTGTATGGATCATGTTTTGAGAGGTCTTACATTTGGTGTTTGTTTGAACTTAGTACTTTGAGGTTTGGTTGAGACTAGTATGGACCCATGCGTGGGCTTTTGGTTGTAATAATTAGTGACTATTTGATGTGTTCTTGATCGGGGCGGACACTCAAGGGGTCTTCCAAGCAAGCCATTATCCCTTTTAACACAAAAAATGAATCAAAATACTTTCTGACGGACACTCAAGGGGTCTTCATTTTACCTTTAACACTAATAAATCAAAATACATGATTAAGAACTTTATAAAATTATCAACTTGTGTATAGGATCCTATAATAAAGCACCAGGACGTACCAACGTGGTTCTAAACTTGTAGGGGAAGTCGAGAACTGCAACATCCCTATGTACTTGGACAAAGATTTACCACTTCAAGCGGGCATTGAACCTAAGAAACAAATTGAAAGAAAAATAAGGTGAAAATCAACAATGCCAAAAAGTAGTCAACTACTGCATTTACAGTTGCCAATTCATTTATAGTGTATGTTTGCTATCAGGTCCAGTTAGCAAATAAAGATTAAGAGCTTAAATATGTACATGAGCAAGACTCTAAATAACTTACTAATACGTTATATGGCAACCGGCAAAACGAAAAAACCTAACACATGCATACACAATCTTTGATTAGGGTTTTGAGAAAAAACATATACCATGAAACAAAACAAAGAAGATGACAAACCTGCAAAAAAATACCACCATATGCATACACACAAAAAAACACAATTTATTAGGGTTTTGAGAATAAAGAAGACGTTCCTTTTTTTTGTTTATATGGCAACCTGCAAAAAGAAAAAACCAACATATGCATACACAATCTTTGATTAAGGTTTTGAGAAAAAAACATATACCTTGAAACAAAACAAAGAAGATGAGAAATCTGCAAAAAAAACATATTCATTAGGGTTTTGAGCAAAGGAGGCGTACATTTTTTTAATATGATCAGGAATGCTTATATTTTCAAAAATTAAAAGATATCTTTTTGAAAATCAAAACTATATCATATATGAAGTAAATTTAGAAGTTATAATATATTAATAATGTTTTGCAAAGTAAAACACAAATTACCTCTTGGCTTAGTTGGTTAACATGATTGGCTTAGTTGGTTAACATGATTGGATATTAACTATAGGTCACAAGTTCAAACCTCGCTATTGCCAATATTTTTAGAAAAAATTCAAAATTTAATGCAAAAATAAGTAAAAATCTGAAGATTCAAAATTAAAGGCAAAAAAAAAATTATAAATTCGAAAATTATTTAAAATTAGTGTCTTGTATGTGCCATGTCATCGTTGTTTGCGCCATGTCATCGTTGAGGTGGCGTTGAGTCACTATTTCATATTAATCCAGTCATAGTTAGCCCCATATATAAGTTATATATATATATATATATATATATATATATATATATATATATACACACACACACACACACACACACACACATTATATATAACAAGAGTCATTTGACAATTTTATGTCACGTCATCATGGATGCCATGTCATCATGTCATTAATTTTTTCTTTATTTTTTAATAGGTTAATATTCTGAATATTCGGCATACTAGGTAAATATTTTGTTAAGATAAACTAGGAATTGATTTACAAAAGATATAACACAATCAACCACGTATACATGTATTTAGGTATCATCCTAATGAACCAGAATGTATCTTACGTATCTTCTTCTCCAAACCCTAATGATGAAACTCTGTTTTTTAGGTATTATGTAAGCTGCAAGCTTTTCTTGAGGCGGCTGAAGATGACAGTAATTAACTTAAGCGATGTTAAATGACAGTATGTTGAGGGTCAAAATTGGGACGAACCAATGGAATAAGTGGATACCTTTTGTAAACAAGAACGCTTTACTTAACAAGGAGATGTCATTCCCTTTGAATCTGAGGTAACGTTACTGATCTCTCATATCAGTAAGCATTTATATTGCTATACCTGTTTTTACAATTTTGTAAAAGCCAATGGAAAGCCTATTTGTTCTATAAACAAATTTGCAAGGAACTAAAGTTTTTATGGATGTTTAGTTCTGCTACAAATTGCAATTTTAAGGGTTGCTTGGGTCAGTAATTATAACTTCATACTCATCCTTTGAAGTTGTTTCTAACCTCACTAAGTCACAAAAATTCTTACCACACGCCTTGCTCAGTTCATCCGCTTCCCTTACATGACCTGCAGAAAGCTCAGAAAAGTCGTGGCCTGCAACGACTTTGAGCACGACTTAGCACAGAAAGTTGTGGTCGGGGCACTCTTCTTCAAAGATGAATCCCCACACAGACAACGCACTCTTGTTGCAGATGAAAACCCAAATTCGAACCGTTGATTCGTCGAGCGCGCTTACAAGAATCGACCCGTTAAAGTCATGGAATTTGAACTGCCGCGTCAGCAATGTGTGGTTTATTTAGATCTGAAGGTAAAGAATGTGCAAATCTTTTCCTTTCAGGAAGAGTCTATTCTCAAGCTTTTCATTTAGGTGGTCAAGGATTTTTCTTGTCGGCTCACTGTAACATGGACCAACAAAGCTCGTTTCATTGTTTTGGTCTTTTCTTGGGGATGCAGGAAAAAGGGTCGGTTACATTTGCAGTTGACTACGAGTTTGCAGCTCGGTCAAAGCCTACCGAAGAGTATATCAGCAAGTATAAGGGAAACTATACATTCACTGGTGGAAAGGCTGTTGGTTACCGTAACTTGTTTGCAACCCCGTGGACTTCTTTCATGGCTGAAGACAGTCTTTACTTCATAAATGGCATACTTCATCTTCGGGCTGAGCTTACTATCAGGCATTGAAGATTTCAGTTCGGTTAGTAATATACTTCTAACCTCAGACGTCTCAGAGATAATTAAACGCGGAATCTGATCTTTGGAACTGTATCAAAACCTCTGGTCTGGAAAAGACAGGAAATGTAAATTTATCTGGATTTGAAAGATTTCTGTTGTTTCGTTTGTGGAAATGCATATTTAAATTGGTTTCTCACTTGATATGCCTATGTTTATTGTTTACTTGTGACTTGTGAGTTTTTGCGATCTAACAATTCAATCAATTTGCAAGTAACAACTCGTCCCTCGGCTTACGTGTTAGGACTAGACGTGTTGCTGTTTTATAGCGTTGTTTCAGATAGTCAAGATGACCTGATGGACAGAAATATCTTATTATTCGAGAAAGACTATTGTTAAACCCTAAACAGCATGAATTCATCTGTGCTTTTGTGTGAGGTCATTTTTATTATAGAAAGTTAGAAACAAAGGTAATAAAGATGTTTGACCTTTTTACTATAAAGTCTTCCAAAAAATTAACCTTTTTACTTTTTTTAAAGTAATTTGACAATTTGAAAAAGCTGAGTCAGAAGTGGTTTGGTGTTTGTCTGAACTCTGAAGGAACGGAACAAAATTTTGAGCTTGTGATTGAGATCCGGTTCATTGCATAAACGGCATTTTTAGGCTATGTTTGACAACAAGCATTTGAAAGCGTTTAGGAGCGGTAAGCGATTTAGATGTAAAGCTTGTTTGGCAACACCTCAATTAGCGTTTGAATATTGTCTAACTGCTCCAATCTCAAATGCTTCTTCAAGAATCATTTCAGAGTTGCTCCTAGCAGTTTGTTTACGAAATTACATATATAGTCTCAAAAATATTATAGTAGTATAACATTGATGGCTTTTAATAAAAATATATGTATTTTTTTTATAATTTTACACTTTCTAATAACAGCTTAAAGCTACGTTATCAAATACTTTTTTAACAAACAACTACTGTTAACTGCTCGTGATAACTGCTTACTGCTACGTATCACCAAACATACCCTATATCATGGTTGTTAAGATCCCGATCCTGATCTTAGGTTCTTACGATTTTACGATACTGCAAAGCAAAAACGATCTGGATCTTACATATGATCTTTGCAAGCCTAAGATCTTATAGGATCTCGATCTTGACCATACGATCTTAAGATCTAATCCGATCCGATCTTACTTTTATCGAACCTCAAACTAAAAAACTACAAATTTATGGATTGTGTTTTGTAGAATTAAAAGGACAACATGTTAAACGTCTTAAGCATTTTATAAACATAATTTATGACAACATTTCTATGAAATATTTATATAATTTTGTGTTTATTGTATATTAGAGGTGACAATCTTGACCCAAATATAAAAGAATGAGTTTAATTGGGTCATTTTTTTTGAATATTTAGGTCATTTGGGTCTTTAAGTTAAATGAAGTTTGGGTCCAATGGGCTTTTAAATATACTTTTAAATTAAATGAATGGGTCCAATGGGTTGAATAGGTCGACCTAGTTAAACTTTAACCTAATTAGTTATAACTTCTTAAAAAGTGATATACCCTAATCATAACTTTTTTTTACGTTTATACGTTTTTGAACGTTTTCGTCTGTTTTTTACGTTTTCGTCAAATTTCTTACGTTTTCGTCCTTTTTTTACGTTTTCGTCAGATTTCTTACGTTTTCGTCTGTTTTTTTACGTTTTCGTCCGATTTCTTACGATTTCGTCCGTTTTTACGTTTTCGTCCGATTTCTTACGTTTTCGTCTGTTTTTTACGTTTTTGTCTGTTTTTTTACGTTTTCGTCTGTTTTTTTAGGTTTTCGTCTGTTTTTTACGTTTTCGTCCGATTTCTTACGTTTTCGTCTCCCTTTTTTACGTTTTTGTCAGATATTTACGTTTCCGTCCGATATCTTACGTTTTCGTTCGTTTTTTTAAGTTTTCATCTGTTTTTTTACATTTTTGTTCGTTTTCTTACGTTTTCATCCTTTTTTTCGCTTTCGTCAGAATTCCTACGTTTTTGTCCATTTTTTACGTTTTTGTTTGATTTCTTACGTTTTAGTCCATTTTTTACGTTTTCGTCTGATTTTTTTACGTTTTCGTCCGTTTTTTTTACGTTTTTTTCGTCTGTTTTTTAAAACGTTTTCGTCCCCGATTTCTCTTACGTTTTCTGTCGTACCGCTTTTTACGTTTTCTTTCGGAGTTCTTACGTTTCGTCGTTTTTTACGTTTATGCGTTCGATTTTTTTAACGATTTCATCATATTCTTACCTTTTCGTCGTTTTTTCCAACGTTTTCTTATCTTTTTCCGGTACCGTTTTGTTACGATTTAGTCTGTTTTTTACGATTTCGTAAGATTTTTTACGTTTTCGTCCTATTTCTTACGTTTCCGTCCGTTTTTTACGTAAGAAATTGGACGAAAACGAACAAAACGTAAAAAACGGACGAAATCACGAAAACGTAAAAAAAGACAAAAACGTAAGAAATCGGATGAAAACGTAAGAAATCAGACAAAAACAAAAAAAAAAAAAAAAAAAAAAAAAAACAAAAAAAAAAAAAAAAAAAAAAAAAAAAAAAAAAAAAAAAAAAAAAAAAAAAAAAAAAAAAAAATAAAAAAATAAAAAAAAAAAAAACCTTAAAGGAAATCGGACGAAAAGATAAGAAATCGGACGAAAACATAAAAAATCGGACGAAAACGTAAGGAATCTGACGAAGCGTATAAAACGGACGAAAAAATAAAAAACGGATGAAAACGTAAAAAAAACGGATGACAATGTAAGAAATCGGACGAGAACTTAAAAAACGGACGAAAACGTAAGAAATCAGACGAAAACGTAAAAAACTGACGAAGACGTAAAAAAGACGAATACGTGAAAAAGGGACGAAAACGTAAGAAATTGGACAAACCGTAAAAAAACGAACGAATACGTAAAAAAAACGGACGGAAACGTAAGAAATTTAATGAAAACGTAAAAAATCGGACGGAAACGTTAAAAAACTGACGAAAACGTAAGAAATCGGACGGAAACGTAAGAAATATAAACGAAAACGTTAAAAAAACTAACGAAAACGTAAGAAA
Organism: Tanacetum coccineum; assembly: GCA_026074375.1. Classification (NCBI taxonomy): domain Eukaryota; kingdom Viridiplantae; phylum Streptophyta; class Magnoliopsida; order Asterales; family Asteraceae; genus Tanacetum; species Tanacetum coccineum. Next base: position 73,177 of record BQNB010005898.1, on the reverse strand, counting down.
TCAGACGAAAACATAAAAAAGTAGTGAAAACGTAAGAAATCTGAAGGTAACCATAAAAAAACGGACGCAAACGTAAAAAAACGGACGAAAACGTAAGAAATCGGACGAAGACGTAAAAAAAAGACGAAAACGTAAAAAACGGGACGGAAACATAAGAAAACGGACGAAAACGTAAAAAAGATAAAAATAAAAAACCGATGAAAACATTAAAAACTGACCGAAAAACATATAAAACGTTTCAAATGTAATGAAAACACGCATAATTAGTGTTCGGCCCGACACAGACCCGTTTATTGACCCATTGACCCGTTTGTCTAATTTTTAAAAACATGATCCGTTTGACCCATGACCCATTTGACCCATGACCCAGACCTACCCAACTCGACCCATTTACCACCTCTAGATTGAGGTAATGTAATGCAACTTCACACAATTGAGTTTGATAACATTTTATTCGAGCAACATTGATACAGCCATACAGGTAGTAATCAAGACACGTTAAACATATAATATATGATGGAGCTGCGTAAACAGATTTTGCGTTATCAAATCTAACCAAATCTTTAAAATTCTAATGATTCTTCAATGGTGACGTTGACCTAGCTAACCTTCTTAAGGCGGCCATATATGCATACACTTTTCAAATAAGTCTCCAACAAGGAAACTACTACATCAATATAAAATTAAGTAACCGATCCATCACTGGCGGGATCAAACGCCACCATCACCGGCATCTATTCCGATCTATCTCAAATCTTTCACCTCTTCATTACAATACTCATCCTTCAATCCCTAGAACTCCCTTCAATCCAAAAAAATAATAATTTATTTTTGAACCCTTAATCAATTCAGGCGATCCAAATGGAATACCATAGATGGGACACTATAGTTGGGACGTCATAGGTGGTACATCCTTGTGGTGGGACATCAGAGGCGGGACAACAAAAGTGGGACATCATAGGTAGGACATTTAATCGTTAGGTGTTTTAATAGATTTTTGTTTGGATCTTCCTTCAATCCAAGGTGTATTTTTCGTTGGTTTGGCATGGGATATGATGATTGGCAGGAGGTTTCAAGAAAGAAACGTGGGTACAAATCTAAAGAGAACGATGTGGCTAAGATTTCGACTTCAATTTTCGTAACCAATTTTCCGGAGTCGACTTCTGCTAAGGATTTGTTCAATGCGTGCAAGGTTTATGGTCATGTTGTGGACTCTTTTATCCCTAATAAGAGAGCGAAGAATGGTAAACGTTTCGCTTTTATTCGATTTATTAACGTGTTTAGTGTGGAACGGCTAGTTAGCAATTTGTGTACGGTTTGGATTGAGAAACATAGATTGCAGGCTAACCTTGCAAAATATAATCGGCCATCAGTTAATCAAAATGTGAAAGAGGTTAAGTCAAAGAACAACTATAACACTCATAAGGTTGGGGTATCCTCTAGACCTTCGGTGTCATCTGTCCCAACTCACGTCAAAGGTCAGGCTAATTCGTTTGCGAACGTGGTTAATGGGACAACTTCGGGTACCCAAGGTTCATTGATTTCGTCGTCGACCCATGCTATTGGGCGGTACGATTGTGATGGGACGAGGGGGGTGCCTGGTTGTGGTGTGCGGGTAAGGGATTGTCAGACGGAGGGTTGGGCGGGAGGGGGGTGGAGATGGGGTTGAGCCAGAGGTCGTATGGGTGGTTGGAGATGGTGGTGGGTACCTGGAGTAGAAGTATGTATTTCAATTAGGTGGGCGGGGAGATAGGCGTTAATGTCGCTATACTAGGACTACACATTGCGAGGAGCTTGTGTTCTTCTCCGTGAATAAGTAGATCTGATGACCTCATCTCACTTGCATAGGTCTTCTAAGTTTATTCAGCAGTCTCGATCCTCATCTATCACAGATTTACAAGAGCGCGCGAGTGCAGATGGACACATACTATTGTGGTTATTGCTTGAATTCATTAATGTAGAGACAAAAGAGAACTTTATGAGACATTCTGGAATTAACTCGATGTTAGAAAAGCGATTCAAGAAAGCATTGCAAATGGTTTTGTTGTGGGAGCGTATCTTTGGATGTGTCTTAAGGGTATCCCTTTAAATGCTTGGTCACGAGAAACTTTTGTGAAAATTGGGAAAAAGTGGGGAGAGGCGTTGGACTTGGAAGACAGTGCGGATACTTCTTTTGGGCGTAAAAGGATATGTGTTATAACAAAACATCCGGTTTGTATTTTGGAAACTTTCAAGGTTATCGTTAAAGGACGAGTGTTCATAGCGCGTGCAAAAGAATTGTATACTTGAAACCCTTTTTTCATTTGTATTCATAAAGGAGAAGGAATATTGCATCGGAAGATGAGTCAATCCCTGTACCTAAACTATAACGATTTCATCAGCACTAACGAAAATGACTTTGGAGACAAAAATGGACAAGCGAAGAAAGACGGTAGTGCCTGAAAACGCGTTCGTTCCAATGCTTTTCCTCCCGAAGACATGGTTTATAAAGATAAGGGTATATCACATTCGGATGATCCTTTTGAGATTTACAAAATTCTGAATAATAAGAACCGTGAGTCGTCTCCATCTTTGTCACATCCTCCTGGGTTTACTCCAGAGATGTCGGACAAAATAGATGAGGCGTAAAGATATTGGGGCACCTTTCATGAATATGGATAAAAACCATCGACGATCTTTAGCACCAAGGTTATGAATGACTCACAAAACTTTCCAGTAGAGACCTGCATAGTGCGTCTGTGGGATCAAAATCTGTTCATAATGGAGGATCGGTATTGGGGGTTATGGAAGATGTTATATTCGAATTTGTCAAGGCCAAGGGTTACATCTATGGAAGGTATGGTGAAGGATCTACAATATGATTGGGCACAAGAAGGATAACAGGCTTAGATGAATGCCGCTATCGTATTTAATATACAAGGTCTTGGACACAAGACGAAAAAGGAGTGGATTAAGGCGCTAGCTGTATTGCACAAACTTAACTTCAAGACGATTCAAGAGACCCAGAAGATGACTAAACGTATTCACATAATGATTGAAATTTTGTGGGTAACCTAACTACGATTACGTTTGTAGTGATGCTTTAGGGTTTTCGGGTGGTATTCTATGTATTTGGGAAACGTCGATTTTCAAGAGGGATAACGTTACTTTATCAGATAATTTTATCGCTATTTAGGACTGGCTTCCAAAAAATTCCTGAAATTTTATTTAATAGTGTCTATGCTCCTCATGAAGTTTCTAGGAAGAGGGATATTAAGGTATTTATCTCGTCGTAACGAATATGGTCGTTGGAATGGCGAGTTGATTGTTATGGGTGATTTTAACGAAGTTCGCTCTAGTGATGAACGACGAGGTTCATGTTTTAATCCTTATGGAGCCAAATATTTTGATCGATTCATTTCTAATTCGGGTCTTGTTGATGTTATCTTGGAGGGTTATGCTTTCACATGGTCTCATCCGACGGGAGCTAAAATGAGTAAGTTGGATCGTTTTCTAATCTCTGACGGCATCCTCCAATCCTTTCCTTCCATCGCAGCTATATGTCTCGACCGTCATCTATCGGATCATCGTCCGATTTTACTTAGAGGGAGGCACACTGATTTGGACCAACACCATTTCGTTTTTACCATTCCTGGTTTGACATGAGGGTTTATGAATGATTTGATTAAAACTTCATGGTTATCTTTTTCGCACTCGGATATTGATGGTATGACTCGTTTTAAGAAGAAATTACAAGACTTAAAGGTCATTATTCGTCGGTGGGTCAAGAGTAAACGATTGGAGATGTCGGGTTCAAAAGTCGATATAGTTTACTGAATTAAGCGAAAATTTATAGGGACATGGAAGGTGGGCTGTAAATGATGGTTTCCATTTTGCGTCTCTCAATCTGAAGAACAACTTCTACTTCTTAAAATCACGGAATGGAAGGCAAAAGATAGGATTCAAAGTCTAAAGGTAAAAATGGGACAGTCGAGGGCGACGAGAACCTCAAATTTTTTTCATGGTAATTTTAAATAAAAGAATATCTCATCTAGCAATTCGAGGAATCTTCGTCGATGGTATTTGGCGATCTGATCCGACTAAGATTAAAAACGTTTTTGTTGATCATTTTGAAGGCCGCTTTAAAGAACCTACAGTACAAAGGCTCAAACTGAATTTTCAATTTCCTAGAAAATTACTGATATCTCAAGCTGATGATCTTGAAAGAGAAGTGTCCCGCGAGGAAATTAGAAGGGCTGTGTGGAATTGTGGTGATAATAAATCGCCTGGGCCTGATGGTTACACTTTTGAATTTTTCAAAAAATATTGGGACTTACTTGGGTCTGATTTTTGTGGAGCGGTTGAGTCCTTCTTCGTAACTGGGGATTTCTCAAAGAGGTAACTGTCTTTTGTTACCCTGCATCCCGAAGTTTACCGATCTAAATCATGTACCGTCAATGGGATATTCCCGGCCGATAAGTCTAATAGGGTGCATATATAAGGTTGTCTTGTCACTAAAGTGCTTGCAAACAGATTGGTCTCGGTTATAGGTGATCTCGTTTCAGATTCTCAAACTGCATTTGTCGCGGGAAGACAAATTCTAGACGGTCCGTTTATCCTTGACGAAATTTTAAATTGGTGTAAAAGAACGAGAAACCAAGCTATGTTTTTCAAAGTTGATTTTGCGAAGGCCTACGATTCGGTCCGGTGGGATTATTTGCTTGACATTTTAAATTGTTTCTTTCTTGCATCAGGGTTACAAATCAATATTCACAAATGCCAATTATTGGGAGTGGGTGTTCCGGATCATCTAGTGCATCAGGCGGCATCTATTATTGGATGCATCCAGTTTTGAGACAAACAATACCTAATACTTGGGAGTTAACGAGGGAGTTTCTTCGACCGTTTACAATCCATAGGATGAATTAAATAACACCTAAACTTAAATCGCGCCTCTCAATATGGAAAGTGGAAAACTCTATCCCCAATTGCTGGGGGCGGTTAACACCTTTCGAAATCATTCATGGTAGCCAACGCCTATTTAGTCCATCTATTATCAAAGTACCTCATGTAGTCCCTGAAAGTTATGGAGTCTATTTCGTGCATCCGTTTTTTTTAATGGTGCGGATCAGTTGGATAATAAAATTGCGTGGGTCTCTTGGGATAAGGTTTTGGCATCCAAGAAAAATGGTGGTTTAGGTGTCTCGAGATTTTTTGCTCTCAACCGAGCTCTTCTTTTGAAATAGGTTTGGCAGTTTGTGTCTCAAGATGACTCCTTATGGAGGCAGGTTATTTGTGCTATATATGTACGTCGGTAGAAACCATCGGACACATTAATCGTCAATTGGTGTTCTATTTTAAGGGGAAGTTTCATAAAGCTTAAGGGTAAAGGATTCGACTTCTGGTCCCATGTTAAGAAACGAATTGGTAATGGTGCTGACACGAGGTTCTGGTTTGATCAGTGGCTGGGCGATAGTCCCTTGTGTGTTAAATATCCCCGTTTGTTCGCTTTAGAGATGGATAAACATGCTTCAGTGGAATCGAAACTCCACTCTTCTGTTTCTAATTCTTTTCGCAGGATGGTTCGGGGAGGGATCGAGCAACAATTTGGTGGACCTGCACACGATGCTGGATACTCGGTATCCTTATCTAATTCTAATGATCGGTGGGTTTTTGATTTGGTTAGCGATGGAAGCTTTAGAGTTAAGGAGACCCGCAACTTCATCGATAATACCTTTTTACCAGCTCAAAAGGTTGCTACTAGATGATGGGGAATTGTGTTCCCAACAAGGTTAACGTGTTTCTTTGGCGTGTCCTCTAATTGGTATTACCAACCAGGGTCACCTGTTATCGGAGAGGTAATTAATGTAGAGAGTCGTGATGTTTGCCCGATGTGCTCAAACTGTCCGATGCGGAGGACATCAATCATATTTTGTTTTGATGTGAGCTGTTGCAACAGGTTTTACGGCGTATTTGTAAGTGGTGGGACATATCTTCGCCAGGTTGGGATTCGTTTCAAGATTGGTTCCCTTGGTTTCTTTCGATCAGGCTTCCCAACAAGGTTTAAATCTTTGTTGAAGACACTTTCTATGTTTGCGTTGGATGGGCGGATTTGGAGTTTATAACTCGCATCAGTTTTCGAGGTCAACTCGTGCTTAATGTCGCAATCGGAAATTGTTTCGACGATATTGTTTTTTATGCTTTTAATTGGTGTAATAGTCGATGTCATAAGGCTTTTTCATGGGAGGACTGGCTTAAAAACCCTCATCTTATTTCCTTGTAATGTTTTTCTAGCATCTTGCTAGTTTTATAATATCATCGCCGTTCAAAAATAAATCTAACCAAATCTTTTATTTACTAAAGAAAAATGTAAAGTGAGAATTTTCGTATTTAAAAAAAAGATTATTTCTTTATTAAAAACATTCTTTTGATTATTTTTTTATTTAATTTAATTATGTTTAATAAAAACTTTAAATATTTCTTTATTTGGCTGCAAAAATTATCCCTGTAGTTTCTCAAAAAAATGTCTCACGTCCCTCGTTAAAAATTTGCCCAAAACACATCCCTCCGTCAATGTTTTTTTTAGTTAAATATTTAAGATTTTTTACAAATTTTTTAAAAAAAAATTGCACTTTTTAAAATCTTAATTTTTTGAAAAAAATTAAAATTTTTTTTGTACTTTTTATGTTTAAAAAATTTAATTTTTAGGTTATTATTCGTGAAAAGATTTAAAAATTTTTTACAAAATTTTTAAATTTTTTTTCATACTTTTTAAAATTTTAGTTTTGTGAAAAAAAAATTTTTAATTTGGTATTTTTTAAAATCTTAGTTTTTAAAAATTACAATTTTTTTTTTTAATTTTTATAAAAAAAGTGCGAAATTTTTTAATTTTTTTTAAAAGTTTTTAAAAATAATCTAACCGAAATCGTACTTTTAAAAACTTTTTAAATTTTTTTTTACAAAACTTTTTAAAATTTTATAAAAAACTTCGCACTTTTTTAAAACAATAATTTTTTTTTAAAAATTTCGCACTTTTTTAAAAAACTTTTGTACTTTTTAAAAACTAAGATTTTTAAAAATACGAAATTTTTAATTTTTTTTTACAAAACTCATATTTTAAAAAGTACGATTTTTTTTTAAGTTTTGTAAAAAAATTTAAAAATTTTCAAAAATTAAGATTTTAAAAAGTGCGATTTTTTTTAAAAAAAATGTAAAAAAATCTTAAATATTTTTACGAATAATAATGTAAAAAAGTTATTTTTTTAAACAAAATTAAAAAACAAACAAAAACTAAAAAATTATATTTTTTAAAAACAAAGGTTCACGATACATTCCTATGGCGGCAAAAAGACAACAATACCCTCATTTTAGACCCTCGTTAATATTTAACGGGAAACAAGTTGCACCGTTAGTCCTCAGGGATGTACCGTGCCTTAAAAAAATTTGCACCGTTAGTCCAAGGGATGTATTGAGCCTCAAAACATTGACGGAGGGATGTGTTTTGAGCAAATTTTTAACGAGGGACGTGAGACAGTTTTTTGAGAAACCACAGGGATTATTTTTGCACTTCCCTCTAAAAAAATGAAAAGATTCGTGTAGAATGAAAAAATTCACAAGAAAGTTTATGTGTCAAAAACGTGAAAAAAATAACTTAGAAAAAGGGAATTGATATTATAAACTTGAAGGATCTAAATGTAAACAGCACAAATCCTACCTTATTCCCAGCAGACACGACCAAAAATCCAAAAAAAACATAATCTCATCTCAACCTCAACCACCACCAATCGACCATCATGAAAAGAACCCTAATTCAACATCGCCCCGATTAATGAAAGGTATATTTTGTGTTTATGCTTCTTTTTCATTTCACGTACCCACTCATTTAAATTTTTTCCTTCCAATATCATTAGTTTGTGATTGTTGATTGTACGTTTTTTATAAAGCAAATTTATTCAAAAAAACTAACAAGGAGCTAGAAAGACAGTACAAAAGAAATAAATAGGGGTTTTAACCAATACTACTCCCCAAGAAAAAACCCTATGTACAATCTACTAGAACACCAGTATAAGGACCAAGAAACAATTTCATCAAAAATCGTCGAAACGATTAGGAGGCGAAGCGTCAAAGACCAACTAATTCGAAGCCTCCAAATCCGCCCACCAAGCAACATATAAAAACACCTTCTAAAATATACTTGAGACGGTAAGAAAGTCAAAGGATAAACCAACGCATCCCAATCCTGAGTAAAAACAAACTCCTCCTAGCCCAATCCCAATCCACCAACGAACAAATTTTATGAAAACATACCCGAAGATCCACGTCACAGTCGTAAAGAAAACATGCAGAACATCCTCCATAGCAGCATTATACAAAGAGACACAGATGGAAATTCCAACAAAACCCTCTAACGGCTAATGATTGACTCTAGTAGTAACCTATCACTACGAGCACGCCAAGAAAAAACATTAACTTTTTTAATGGGAAATGAATTTTACCCATACTCGTCAACATCCGACGAAGGGAGAAACAATTAACGAAATAAAGTTTCTAGAAGACTTAAACCATGAACTCTCATCTCCTCGTCAAATCACAAGTCCACCATCTTTGTGAAGACGAAGGACAACCGAGGTTCATAATTGAAAGAAAGGTCATCCCACTGCTGCCGGTGCTCACGGCACTCCATCCACGCACCGTCCCCGGCGATAATAACCTGAGACCTGAAGAAGCTCCCAATTTATTACCACAACAATCTCTTAACACAATTTCAGGAAGCAAACAAACGGGGAAACTAACACAAAGAGGGGCATCCGCTAACCATAATATCATACAAAAACTAGTACAAGACCCGTCCCCATCCGCTTCTTACAATGCGAAGAAAAATCAAACCAGAATCTTTCGAAGATTTTACATCACGTAAAATATAGCACCAAAATCGAGGGTTTGATCGAGTATTCATCAGAAGATCAAACTTTGAGCCATAAAATCGCTTGAATAAAAACTATTAACACCATACAAGGAGCCAATCCGCCAATAAATGAAAGCGCCACACCCCACTTCAACAGAAAGTAGCACGTTCAACGCGAAAGGAATCTTGGAGACACCATTACACCGGGTCAGTTTGGACGCTAAGACATTGTCCCAAAAAAAGAAAGTCCCTACCCACAAATCTATCTATCCGAAGAATCAACACCCTTGAAAGAACTTACTTACGGATAGATGTCCATAGTCTTCACACACGCCTTTTGGAACCTTAAAGATTGACATATAATAAAATTGGAAGGCCGCAAGAACGGATTTAAGAAGGTCAATCTGCCGCCTATGGAAAATGGTTTAACCTTCCATTTAGATAACCGGGCTGTGGAGTTAGTTCACCAAGCCAAACCCAAGCCGACTTATCCGAGACATACACTCCCCAACGTCAATTCACCAATAGTAACGAAAAGGAGTGTTCGACAACAGCACTACCCATCCTATTCGCCGCCTGAACAACATTCTGAGAAACCCCGACACCCAAGACTTGGCTCTTAGCAATGTTGATCTTAAGACCCGACGCAAGATGGAAGCAATTAAGAACTTTAACAATATTATGTAAGTTCTGTTCGGACCACTCTCCAATGAACATGGCATCGTCAGCATAAAAAAGATGAGAAATATTAACCGAGCCATGCAATTAAAAACCTTTAATCATCAACACCACGGGAGAAAGAGATATGTAACGACTCTATAATAAGAATGAAAAGATAAGGGGCCAACGGATCACCTTGTTTCAACCCACAACACAAAGGGAACTCGGACGTTGGACTACCATTAACCAATATGGAAGCCATGGAGGAAGTAAAAGTACCACGGATCCACCTACACCAATTCGGCCCAAACCCAAATGCTTGAAGAATATCCAAGAGATAATCCCACCGAACTGAATCATACGCCTTATACATGGATTAACTTATTTAGTTATATATTTAGAGAAATCTACAAAGAATGTTGTGAATAACTTTTTCTTGCTTCACTTATTAAGACAACATAAGAGGCAATTAAGAGAGCCAAATCCTTGAAAGAAGACAAAGGCATTGGAACTTTCAGGTCTGAATTAAACTTTAAGGTCTCCAGAACTCGCATGACGCTCGTGCGAGCTATCTTGGATTCTATGTTGATGGCAGTGCCTTGTGCACATGAGTTGGGATTCGAGTCTCAAGTTAACCAAATTTCTATCATCATATTATATTTTATGCATTTAAACTATTACGTATATTATGACCTGAGAAATATAAGTCAACCATTACATATATTTAGTGGGCACCGAAAACCTGTTTCATATGTAAAAAAATTTGTCTGACACTGAGCTCGCTTTTGCGTCTACTGATTGCACGTTACACTTGTGGGACGTCAAGGAAAATATGCCGGTAAGACCCCTACTCCTAATTAACTTTTTTTATCCTTCCCGTTATAATCTGCAAGTCTGAGATTGCATGCTGCTTTTTAGCAATTGTTTCCCCTCTTTTGCAGCTCTAAACATTTAAAGGACACATAAATGAGAAGAATTTTGTTTATATAGAGTTTAAAACCATCTTACCTAATGACGATAATAAGCTAAAAGTTAAAATACATGTAGGGGCCGATGGAACCAATTTGAACAGAACAACTTATATTCATTTAAGCTTATAAAAAGCATGATCAACTAAACGTAGATTTACCCTTTGTAAAGTTGCAGGTCAACCAAATACTCTCATATTCATATTAAATTCTTTAGCAGGTAATCAAAATAGATAACTGAAAGTTATACAAAATGCGTCTGTAACGCGTATAACATCCTATATTATTTATCAAATTTAGATAATTAATACTATATTACTGTGTAGACTGATGAATGCGGACCCGAAAAGAAGCTGCATACACGAATGGTTATTACGTCTGCTGAGAATAAAAGGGAAACATTTATCTTAATATGATTGATATTAAAGTCTCCCAATACATACGACATCAACGAATTTGTAGGAAGTTCAGGTAAAAAGATTGATATTAAAGTCGCATAATATGTGAGGAATTCATTAATAGTTGCATTTAGTTATTTTTTATTGCTTTCTAATGTGGCATGCATAGAGCAGAACTGGCATATTTTGCCCTTTTAGATGTAGAGTTATTGTTTCCCAAACTATTGACAAAAAAATATTAGTGTATAGATAGTTTTTAATGATAATTAGCATAGAAAGGTATAGAACTAAATTGCAAAAGAATCACATACTTTTACTAAGCTATTAACGACATGAACGCATAATGTTAACATTGGCTCATGACACTACATAAACAAAAACTACTGGTAATCTACCAAACTACGGCACCATTTAGCTTTCACAAAGATCAAGGTTACCCACATTATGTTTTGTGTCTAAAATGACGGTATAGTCATCAGGGTAGTAGTTATTAACACAATATAATTAAGTTATGCAACTAATCTATTCATTTGTAGACTCATGGGCTTGGAGTCGGGAAAGAAGGGGCGAAGAGAGAAACTGAATTCGTTCAAGTATGATGGTATTTACTTATGTCATTCTTAACTGTGTGTCTTATTTATTTTAGTTTTTATCTAATGCATAATAAACTATGTTTCATATCACAAATTTAAATTACTTGCAGGTGGCAATGAAGGAAAATTGCATTTAAGGGCTATTTGAATGGTGAGTATGTGGTAACATCACTTACTACATAGGTACATATATTAAATTCATATTATTACTACCCCATATTTTCTATGATTAAGTAACCCATGAAATTAAAAAAAAGCTTAACTGGGAAACACGTCATTGAGGCAAAAGTAACCCATTATTCGTATTTGATGCATTTTACATAAAAAAAATTATTTGATTTTGAAAGAGTACAATCTTGGTAAGAGTTTTTATTGCTACTACTATTGTACTCTACATTAGTCATGAAACTATAGCCTCGGTAAGTGAAATGTTTTGGGTAATAGGTTAATATTGTTTGGACTGAAACACGTGGGTCAGTTTTAAAAGGCAATGAAAACAATAATACTTTGTTAATCTATTCAACTATCAAAGTAGGATAAGATACGAAAGTTAAAATAGTTGTTTCATATGATATAGATGGTGAGTTTGACGGTTTTTATTTATAGTGATTTTGTTGGTTTTTTTTGTTGCAGGATTGTCATGGGCTACTGATAATATGAGATTGCGATATGATTTGAGCGCTTACAAGAAAGTTATTAAAGGTATTGATGTTAATGTAGAAAAGAACAAGACTTATACTGTATTTTGTTTCTATAAGAAATCTAATATAATTATCTCCAAATGATAGAGTTCTCTAAAAAAGCCATTTACATGTATGACTCACCATATTATCATGGGACTATCAGTTGAAGATCAGTCATACGAAGATGATTTAGACTCAGGTGGGCCCACACGTTTCTTTACTCTAAGAAGTGCTTCACCGTTGAACAACTCTGAACTGTATTTAGACCAATGAGGTCTATTCTGAGCTCTTCATCTGATTTAAGTCCTAATTTTTAAAGTTTGTTGATATAGTATTTAGAGGTATTTTAGCATAAATATGTATTAGGTAGTAATAATCAGTTCAAATAGCAATCTAAGAACTTAATATTTCATCCTAAATCTAGTTACTTTAGTTTTTTAGCAATACTACAGGTACACAACATAAACTGGATGCTAGCTATTAATAGTTGTGAAGCTATATATTTTTCTTATTATCCATTATGACTAAATGTGGATATTTTTATCGCAATTGCATACCTTACTTTGCGCTACAATAATATGGAAGTTTTTAGACGTGGAGTGAAAACTAGAGTTGATAAATTTTTAGCGTTGAAGCTCTAAACTTTACATTAACTTGGTCATTATATTCTACATCCGTAAGAATAGTTATTCTTAAATTTTCCAATGAGACTTAAATTTCAGGTCTTAAAGCGCAAATGATTGATCGAACTAAAATAATGGTAGACGTATATGGAGCTTTCTATTAGTTTTCTTCAATCCTTTAGTCCAAGGTAAACAATTTCCTGCTCAGATTATCAACTAAGGAGGGAATCTAATAGGACTTTATGTTAAGTTTTTGAGATAAACATAATAGATCATATTCATATCAAGATTGGCATAACCATATAAATTGGTGTTTACTTGTGGTTAATTAGTTTGTATCTTTATTATTTGCATGTTTGCTAAAAGTGCTCATTAGGAAACGTAAGATTAGTACATTACAGGATAACATACTTTTTATTCACATGTTATTTTTGTAAGATTGGGAACCCCACAATCCTATGCAATAGATTCCAGAATGCAAATATTTGTCAAAACAAATAGAAGTCCATAATAGTTAGTAGGAGGTATATGCATGTGGGACCATGTATCCAAGTTATAAAACTCAAGTTGCATATTACTTACACATTGACCTATTTTTAGTTATCAAACTAAATGGCGAGCCCGGGTTCAGGGGATATGGAAAATGACAGTGTGAGTCATGTGGCTGAATCAGTTCCTACCAAAAGTTTATTAGTGGAAAACTCATCGGTGCATATGAACTTACAAATTCAAAGGATTAAAAGAGTGAAACGAGGGGATGATAATCCAGTTATTGGCCGTATTGATGATGACATTATTTTTTTTAACGTGATTTTATCGAGCATTTTACTCCATTGATTATAAAGATTTCGTTAAGTATTTAATATTTCTCTCCACAATAAAGTATATGGACTTTTCTTACGGTTATTAAGGGCATGACCTTATTTACATTTTAACATGTTATTTATTTTGATGCAACATAGACCCAATTTGTTATAACTTAATGTTCCTTTGTTTTAGATTACTGCGGTTAAGATTATCCCATGTGGATTTTATCAAGTGTACATAAGCTTTAACATTTATCTAAGGAATTTTTTAAATTTTATGCTAAGTTACGACATCATTTTTTACAAGCTCCGATTATCTATTCTATAACATGAATTTACATACAATTTTTAAAAACCAATAATTACCAAAACAAAAAAAGTAAACATAATTACAAGTAGGGGTGTGAATCGGGTCGGGTCATTCAGGTTCAGGTCAATCGGGTCGGGTCAATTCGGGTCAAAGCTTAAAAAAACCATACCTGAACCCGACCTTGTTTAAAACTCAGGTTACTCGGGTTCGGGTCATAAGAGAAAGAAGTAACTATAACCGCATATCCGAGACGCACAGACTTAAAGTAGATGCATCTCTATTATCTTAGATGCTTTATAAAGCATCATAATGAGTTTTTATAACTTTAGTTAGTTGCATTATACGTATATAGATGCATTTCATTTTTTTCTCTTGTTTTTTGTTCCTCTGATATGTGCCAAAATCATGAAAATAAAAATTAAATTTGCACCCATCTACGCATCAAATTTACGTTCGAACTCAAAAAGTGGTGCATCTAATGAATAGAAATGCATCTAAAGCAAGTTGTTGCATCTTAAATGTGTGAGTTTTAGTCTCTTTCATCACTTATTATTTTAATTTATTTCTCACTGGACTTCCTCTTACTATCTTTCTATCTATCTATAATGTTTATATTTATATATATATATATATAGTATATTCTAAATATATATCTTAGTATATATATATGTATTATGTTTTGGAAGACCGGATTGACTCGATGGTTGAACCGGTTTAACCGATAACCCGGTGACTTGACCGAGTCGATTAGAGACCCGGTTTTCAAAACATTGCATTTAACACACTATCAATTTCATCATCGAACAAGTGTTATAATCATCGCCGGACCAAAAATATTAAAATACTTCACTTTATATACACATACCTCACAAACACACATAAAAGAATAGACTCCCACAGTGATTAGTCTTATAACAATTGTCACGTTAGCGTTTTGCCTGTAACAAACAACTAAAAAATCACCTACCATTTGTATTAGTCAAATTATATATTTTCAGGATCTGTAATTTTTATACATTATACATCCAAAGTAAGTAAAGAAAGAAAAAACAAAAAAACTCAACACTGCCGTAACCATGAGTAAAAATTCACCAACACAATGCACGGTACCATGTGGCATGTTATAGAGGCATAATAAGCACTTATAATTAGGGGTATTTGTTCGGTCGGGGTAACCAGTGGCTCAAGTTTTCTTGAGGCCTCAAACGAAATTTTAAAATTATGCCTTTCTAAAATTTTATTTTTCTTACTTAATATTAGCTTCTTCATTGGATTAATAGAACATCTAAGATCCGACTATCAAACTAAAAACACTAAGAGTTTATTGAAAATAGTTTAGGTTTAATGCAAGAACAAACTAATTTGAATGAACACTTAAGCGAATAGACATCGATGTTCTTTGTTCATTGAAAAATAGCTTATCTTTGTTAGTTAATTATCTTATATCATATAAGATTCAGTCCTCATTATTTAATCAGGAGTGTTAAAGCTTCAAAGCTTCAAGTTTGTGTAAATAAATCTGTTGAATATGAAGTGTCGGGTATACAAACCATCATCAGTTACAACATAAAATCCTCTTCCCTCTTCCTCTTCATCTCCACTGCTTCCATTTAAATCTACCACCATCACCACTCCCACCATGTAAACCCCTCACCATCGAAGCCCTGACTGTTAGAAATATGAAAAAGTCTCGGTCACTTCTAATATATCGATAAGTAACTCGTAGTATAATATTTGGAAACTAGCTAAGCTAACCGGGTCAACATAAGAATACCCCTTATGTTGACCGGCCAATGTAAGGGTATAAACACCCTCTTTCCATGCCATGGAAAGGGGTTGGTTCATTTTTCATAATACAAGTTTCTTTCTTTCTCTCTATAAGTGTTCCAACCCAAGGGTATTAGCCCTCAAACGTCATAATCAATACAAGAGTAATAATTCAACCTAGGTAAACTAACCGAGTTAAACGAATGATACCAAAAATCAAACGATTACTAGAGTATAAGAGATTGCAAAGTGTTTCCTATGGAATTAATAGCTTTGCTTGACCTCTTCTGCTCTTCTTGTCTTCTGAAAATCGACTTTTGTGGGTAAGGTATCGAAAATATAATCAAGCACATTGAAAACCCATTTTTAGGTTTTCTATTTATACTATTTGGAATTTGTTCAATACGGCGTATCGAGAGAGATGGATACGACGTATCGGGGGTTTCTTGGAGTAGGGACCACGTTTGATATCTTCCAGAATATTTTATTACTTTATATTGAATACAACGTATAGAAGTTTCTTGGATACGGCGTATTGGACTTTATATCTTCGTGGTTTCTTGTGAAGTGCGCAAGCATAGATACTCCGTATCTTCCTTGATGGATACGGCGTATAGGATGTCAGAGTCAGTTTCTTCATATTCTTTGTTTAATCTATGCGTGTCTTTTAGCTAATCTTCACCAAGTACTCTATAATTACTGCAATTCTCAAATACAAACGATTAAGTAACAATTCTTTGCAGTAATTATACAAAATGGGTTATTTACATGGGATAAATGATGCTATAAAATTGATGTTATTTGATGTCATCAAATATCCCCCCACTTGAATCCTACTTGTCCTCAAGTAGCCTTTAGAAGTTTATAAAATTGTATCCCTAAGGATTTTTCCGTTAAGCACTTATTCGTTGTATCACAAGTACATAACCAAACATCTCATGAAATAGGAAGATGAAAACACTCAAATCACTCAACTAATCTATGTGGTAACATGTAACTAATTCGCTTAATTGCTCGGTTGTGATGAGTATTCTATCATAGGCTTGGCAAGGATACACATCTACACCACTAAAGCTAAGGAGTAACGGGTTTATAAAGGTAAAATGGGTTTTATTTTAAAGGATTAGGGTTGATCATTCTAACAATCTTTCACCAAAAGTACCACACCAACAAGGCAGCTAAATCACACATACATGGCCGTAACGACAGAATAGACATGCGTGTTCGATCACATCCTCATTCGAATTTAACCAAGGGTTAGGATGAAGAATTATATAGGGTATGGATCTTCTAACTTTCACCAAAAGTAATAAACCAACAAGGCAGCTGAATCACACATACATGGCCGTAATGACGGAATTGACATGCATGACTCGATCACATCCTCATTCGAGTAAAACCCAAGGTTAATGATTATTAAAGGGAAGTAAATTGTTGTTAAATAAAATTTCAAAACAAATAGATTAAGTCCAAAACAAATAAGGCACAAGTTGCTAGATACTTTCCCAACCGTTACCATGATAAAGACACAACTATATACACAAATGTCTTGATCATTGATAAAAAACAACAATACGTAAGTTGGCGTTCCCGTAACGGTCAACTTCCCATTCATCCCATACTTTACATACTTTTACAAGACAAGTGGCTATATCTACCACTTTATACAAAACTTTACATCGTTGATTTTTTTATACGTATCAACGAATAATCGATCCTTTAAATAATTCCTTCGGTTTAAGCTTCTGCGAAACGACTATTTTCAAACTTTCCTCCTCTTTTTTGTTGTTGTGATTTTAATGCATATAAAAATATCTATAATTTAAGCGTTATCAAACACCAACAAAAATAAGATTTCTCTTATTTTAACAAATAAATGCACTGACACGTACACTTATTTTATAGAAAGCCTGGGTTGTGTAGCAAAGTATACACAAGCCTTACATGATCATAAATTAGATCATGCCCGAGAAACTTAATTCCCGTTGTGAAGTCAAGTTTTCTTTTTGACAAAATACTTGCCTTTAAGATGAAGAACGGGTTGTTGTCTGAAATAACTGCAAGCCAATGACATGTTTTGAAAACATTTAGAACTTCTGCTCGAACTTTATTTACAGCTTCGTATCATTATTGAATGACATTTCTAAAGCCGTAAATATAATCGATTTTCAGAAGACATGTCATGAAAAACATATTTTTGGTATTTTCTGATTTTTTTTAATTTTCTATTTGTTTTTATGGATTTTATATTTTTGTATTTTCCTTTTGTAAATTTTTTTTAAAATGAAAAAATATTTTTGAGTTTTTCGGATTTTCTATATTTACCTAGGATACAAGAAGATGTGCCACAATCACTCTTCTTTTTCTTTTGCCAGTCTTTTCAGCCTTTCAGGAGACATACTTCTCATTCCAAGCTTGTTGGTAAGAAATTCAAGTCTTTCTCGTCCCAATGCTTTGGTAAAGATATCTGCCAGCTAATATTCTGTTCTAACGAAGTATAGCTCAACAACCTCATTTTTCACTTGCTCTTTTATGAAATGGTATCTGATGTCCATATTCTTAGATCTTGAGTGTTGGACGTTGTTACAGCATAAGGCAATGTCGCTTTTGTTATAGCAGTACAAAGGTATTTTGTTGAATCCAAGGTCATAGTCTGTCAATTGTGATCTCATCCAAAGTATTTGAGCACAACATCCGGATAAGGCAATGTATTCAGCTTATGTACTAGATATGGCGGTGATCTTCTGTTTCTTAGACGACCAACTGCCTAATCTGTCACCCAAGAGCTGCATACTTCCAGATGTACTTCTTTTGTTATCTTGGCAACCAGTATGATCAGCGTCTGCAAAAGTTGTTAGTGCAATACAGGAATCCTTCGAATACCACAGACCCATATTAATGGTTCCTTTTAGGTATCAAAAAATTTGCTTAACTGCATGTAAGTGCTTTTCGGTAGGCTTGGCCTGATACCAGGCACACATGCAAACAACCAATATAAGGTCTGGTCTACTAGATGTCAGATACATAAGGGAGCCGATTATTCCATGATAATATGTAGGATCAACTACTTTCCTTGTGGATATTCATCCAGTTTGGATTTCTCCACCATGGGAGTATCCACTGGGTTACTGGTTTCCATACCATATTTTTTAATTATCTCAAGAGCGTATTTGGATTGGTTAAGAAAGATGCATGTGGGACTTTGAGAAATCTGAAGTCCTAGAATGAAAGAAATGTTGCCCATCATTGACATCTTAAATTTTGAACACATTATTACAGAAAATGTTTCACAGAGTACATGATCAGTAAAAGCAAATATTATATCATCTACATAGATTTGTGCTAGTAAGTTGTCTTTGCCTTCTTTCCGAGTGAATAATGTAGGATCAACCACATCTTTAGAGAACTTTTGGGAGAGTAGAAACGATGATAACAAATCATACCAAGCCCGTGGAGCCTGCTTTAACCCGTAAAGAGCCTTCTTGAGCTTGTACATATGGTTGGGATTATCTTGATCTACAAACCCGTCTGGTTGACTAACGTAGACCTCTTCACGTAATATATCGTTTAAGAACTCTGTCTTAACATCCATTTGATAGACGATCATGTTCATGTAAGCGACACGTGCAATAAGGATTCTTATAGCCTCTAGTCGTGAAACCGGTGCAAAAGATTCTCCAAAGTCGATTCCCTCTTCTTGAAGATATCCCCTTGCTACCAACCTAGCCTTGTTTTTCAAAACACCTCCCAGTTTGTCTAATTTAACCTTGAAGATCCACTTCAAAGTGATTATCATGACACAATTTGGACAAGGTACGAGCTCCCAAACTTTAAGTCATTTGAACTCATTTAATTCTTCTTGCATTATTTTGATCCAACAAGATTCCTTCAAAGCTTCTTTATAATTCTTTAGTTCAACGAAATTAAGGAAAGCATCGAAGCAGCAAAACATGTCTTCATTTTGTAGTTGATGTCTTGTAGAGACAGGTCGAGAAGGACTTCCAATGATATTATCCAGCGGGTGATCCTTGGTCTATTTTCTGAGATGTTCATGTAGTTGATTGACATAGTGCACATTAGTTGGAATAACATCCCTTGAAGAAGATTCTTCGGAATTTGTTTTGGAATTTGAACACCAAAGAAGGGATCATTATCTAAGTGTGCAACTTTAATATCATGATACTCTTCTTCAACACCGGGAGGAATAACTAGAGATTGTGTTTCTTGAGGGGTTTGTGAAGTACTTGGAGATGATGTATCTTGATCAATTATAGTTGAGGAAGGTGTACCGGTGAGTCAGTAGGTTCTGGAGCAACAACTGCAGGAACTAGAGAAGCAACACTAGGTGGAGGATTGAAGTACTCATCAAACATTGGCTAAAACAAAATATCCCAGTCCTTCTTTGTTGGTGGGACATACAGTGTTAAAGAAGGAGGATTTGGCACGAGTCCTAAACTAAGTGTTTCAGGAGTCAAAAGTTGAGGCCCGAGTCCTGAACTGAATTGGTCAGAAGCCATTCGACCATTTGATACTGATGTGTCATTGTGTGTAGGTAATTTATTAGAGTATTCAAGTTTTAAATTTATATTTTTCTGACTTTACCTAAAATAATACTTTAACGGGCAGTGTACCCGATCAGATGGAGTTTCATGGTAAGTAGGGTGTCGATCACTAAGAGCGAGAACTAATCTTTTATTTTATCAATATTTTGGTTAACTAAATTGAGTTAATTTAAACTACGTTAATTCTATTCTATGTTAAACATGTGCTAAACCTATTTTTATCCTAATTCTAACGGATAAAGGAGGTTTTCAGCCTGAGAGACTGGCACATGTTTGTGGTAACTTAGATCAACTTAAGAGACAATAACACACACAAGCAGACAGACAAAAGATAGAAGAGTGGTCTAGCCAAATATAAGAAAACTGTATTAGCCATAATTAATCCAATTAAAATGTTGGTTTATTTATTTAGTGCAATGAGTGCTTATCACGAGGCGGCATATCATTCTTAAGACTTAGGCAGTATTTCTTCCTAAGACCTAGACACGTAGAATTCTATCACAATTAAACGCATCCACACAAAGCATCCTATTTGTTGATTATAATCTATCTTAGGGGTTAAAGCAATGACGAACTTGTTAAACCCTAGCTCATAGAGACTTTACCCACTTACTGCTTAATGGCAATTTATATACTAGTAGTCCACTGGCCAAGTCTTTACCAATTGATTAAGAATGTACTCGTTGATCTCAAGGGTCACCTACCAGTCCAACTAAGCTGACTAATCTAAAGGCGAAGATAGGTCATTATTTGTGAACCTATTAGTCTAGATATATAAATCACTATATGTAGAGTCATCCTAGCATCTAGCTAACTTGGTCGGTATCACTAGATCCAGTTAAATGATAGGTCGCATACAAAAGCACGTAAACAAGTATAAATTGATAAACATAAACAAGCAAATAACGATAAATTAAGCATTCGAGATAAACAAACCAAACATTCAAATCTTCATAATAATGGCTAATACCTAAGGGTATTAGCCCTCAAACGTCATAATCAATACAAGAGTAATAATTCAACCAAGGTAAACTAACCGAGTTAAACGAATGATACCAAAAATCGAACGATTACAAGAGTATAGGAGATTACAAAGTGTTTCATATGGAATTAATAGTTTTGCTTGACCTCTTCTGCTCTTCTTGTTTTTTGAAAATCACCTTTTGTGGTTAAGGTATCAAAAATATGATCAAGCACACTAAAACCCGTTTTTAGGTTTTATATTTTATAGGGTCTAGAATTTGGTCGATACGGCGTATCGAGAGAGATGGATACGACGTATCGGGGGTTTCTTGGAGTAGGGACCACGTTCGATATCCTCCAGAATATTTTATTACTTTATATTGAATACAGCGTATAGATGTCTCTTGGATATGGCGTATTGGACTTTATATCTTCATGGTTTCTTGTGAAGTATAGGCACAGATACGTCGTATCTTCCTTGATGGATATGGCGTATAGGATGTCAGAACAGTAATCTTTAAATGTCTTTATTTAAGCTCCAGAATGCGTGTCTTTTTGTTAGTCTTCACCAAGTACTCCATAATCACTACAATTCTCAAATACAAATGATTAAGTAACAATTCTTGCAATAATCATACAAATTGGTTATGTACATAGGATAAATGATGTTATAATAGTGACGTTATTTGATGTCATCAAATATCCCCCTACTTGAATCCTACTTGTCCTTAAGTAGCCTTTAGAAGTTTATGAAAATGTATCCCTAAGGATTTTTTCTGTTAAGCATTTATTTGATCAATTACAAGTACACAACCAAACACCTTACGAAATAGGAAGATGAAAACACTCAAATCACTCAACTAATCTATGTGGTAACATGTTCGGTCGTGACGAGTATTCTATCATAAGCTTGGCAAGGGTACACATCTTCACCACTAGAGCTAAAGAGTAACAAGTTTATAGAGGTAAATTGGGTTTTACTTTAAAGGCTTAAAAGAGTTTAATTACTTTATCTAGTCTCTAACGATACCAATATTCCAGGAAAAGGTGACAAAGACCATACATACACACCCATAACGATGGGATAGACACATATGACTGCATTCACACCTTAACTTGAATAAGCTAAAGAATAGGACTAGTAGAGTGATATAGGGTATGGATCTTCTAACTTTCACCAAAAGTAATAAACCAACAAGGCAGCTAGATCACACATACATGGCCGTAATGACAGAATAGACATGCATGATTAGATCACATCCTCATTCGAGTAAAACCTAAGGTTAATCATTAGGAAAGGGAAATAAATTGTTGTTAAATAAAAAATTTACGAAACAAATAGACTAAGTCCAAACAGATAAGGTATAAGTTGCTAGATACTTTTTCTCGACCGTTACCATGATAAAGACACAACTATATACATAAACGTCTTGATCATAGATAAAAAAAAACAACAACCTAAGTTGGCGTTACTGTAACGGTCAACTACCAATCATCCCATACTTTACATACTTTTAAAAAGACAAGTGGCTATATCTACCACTTTATACAAAACTTTATATCGTTGATTTATAACCATCCATCAACGAATAATCGATCCTTTAAATAATTTCATCGGTTTAAGCTTTAATGGGCCGACTATCTTTAAACTTTCCTCCTCTTTTTTTGTTGCAATTTTCTAATTTTTTTGATTTTTTTTACATACTATACTACGAATCTCGGTGTAATTTCACCATCTTCACGATCATAATAACTCCGGATAATTTCTTCCATGTTCCTTCATTCTTTGGACGTACCAATAATTGTGATGGTAGTAAAAATACATGAGTTTTGACTTCTTTTTACATTCCCATTGCAATGTGTAAATTTCCCTACCATACCAGAGATAGAAAATGACACAAGATACAGGAAATACATACTTTACACTTTAAGCAACTAGAAACTGATAAATGAACTTAATCTAACAGGGTAGGCTAAGGTGTAACGAAACAAATAGTTGGTGTTATCCTAAAGGAATAGCTCTACAGGTTTTTCTAGGGGTTTCTTACTCTTAGAATGAGAGTAAACAAAGTGTT
Organism: Tanacetum coccineum; assembly: GCA_026074375.1. Classification (NCBI taxonomy): domain Eukaryota; kingdom Viridiplantae; phylum Streptophyta; class Magnoliopsida; order Asterales; family Asteraceae; genus Tanacetum; species Tanacetum coccineum. Next base: position 49,885 of record BQNB010005898.1, on the reverse strand, counting down.
TATACGGGGGTTAACTAACAAGTGTAGTTAGTTAATAAAACAACATATAAAGGCTTTTTGGATGTAATCCTAAAAATTTACCAATTTAAACAAGTTACTCCATCTAAATCCATAGTACTCATTATTGTGGTCTCGAATAGATATACCAAGCCAAGTTCTAAAGTCTACAACATCATCGCTACACTCATTTTTTTGTGGGATTTGGGTAAATATTTGGAAATGGATAAGGTTGAATCCTCATAATATCTAATAAGGGTTATGTGTGCAGGTTATGTAACTAGTAATTTCACAATAGTATGCTTGAAATTTTTTTAAATTTGAGCATAATTTAAGCATTTTAATGTGAAAAATAGGACAAGTATCATTCTAATTTCCATCCCCCCACTCAAATTATATAATGTCTTCGTTGTATAGATAAAACATTAAAACGGGAATTTAAAAGAATTAGAATGAGAAACTCCCCTGATGTTTTGCTCGGTAGATTCTCCAAGTTGAGTTTATGAGCAAGAATGTGTGTTGTAAATGCGTCTGGATTCCAGCATGACTACAACACACATAGGATTCCAGATGATCGATACTTCACCAACATTGTCGATTTCCTTTCCAGCGAGGTTCTATGCAAAATATAGGAAAAAATACAAAATCCTATCTCGGGTATCCTATGGTTAATAAAATAATAAAAAAACTGTATAGACAGTCAATACGCCGTATCTAAAAACTAGGATACGCCGTATAGAAAGACCTGTAAAAAGTATCAATACGAGCCAGTCTGCCAAATATGTCGTATCATGTGCATGAGTACGCTGTATAGAGATAACTGACAATAAAGTTTTAAATGCAGAAAAATAAAGGACTAATACCGTTCAGACACTCAATACGCCGTATGATATGGAGCGGATACGCCGTATTGATGTATGGGAAGACAGACTCGATAAAAATAAATATAAACAATCCAGGTAGTCTCTCGAGAAGCACTTTTCTTTTAGCTAGTCTTTAAGTTAGACATTTTCTTCAGCTTTCATCACTCTGCTCTTGTTACCATCCACCCTTCGTCCATACTACGAAAGATTTCTTAATATGCTCGGCATGCATCTACATTGGTCTTTGTCAAATCATCGTATTCACATTCCTTTATAGCCACATACTCTTCATCTTGTCCAAATGAATACTTGATCATCTCAAATCTAATTTTGTAAACCGGTGTTTCTTGGTGAGGGTTATCAAATAATTCGCATCTTTCTTCATTTCCATGCTCTTTTTCATTCTCTCTTTCTTCATGATCATGGATGGTATTCTCATAGCCGTCCTTTGATGGGAATGCAGCTAAATAAAGACTCAAAGGAATTCCTTCTGTAAAGCAGCAATATGAAACATTACTGCTCACAAGCTCAGATATGCTTGATCAAACTTTTGAAGGCTTCGAAAGTTTGTGAGTCAGTTGAACTTTGGATGAAAAGCATTCACAAGAAGATGTTAATCAAAAAGTTATTATGTTTGTCACTGTGGAACCACATGCTGGTGTGGAGGAATAAAGCCATGATTTGGATACAAATTGCATGATGATCTTACACAACCTCAGGTGTATGAACCAGAAGTGAAAGGATTCTAGCTCAAGTTTAATCATAAGGTACAAGAACATGGCTTTGGTGTCCTCTTCAAATAACAACACTAGCAATCACTAAAGGAGCCAGTTAATACCTGCTCAATAGTTAATACAACTCATGAAGTTACTATCGCTAGCACACTAGTTAATGATGCGTTACTCTACAAATAGTGATAACTTGAGAGATGTAGTTATTTGTGCATTCTTTGCTAGTCAAACCAAATAGTCCTACTTGTACAGATGACTTGCAACAAATCCATCCTGATGACAATAGAAAGAGATGGATTTAAGATGAAAAATAGCCATGTTGACGTATCGAGGAAGAATTGTTTTTTAAGATAATAGAAGGAAGCTTACTTTTAATGGCAATTAAGACAATTAATTTTGATAAGTCCAAAGTAGATAGCTATAATAACTGCCATAAAAGAGGACATTTGCTTAGGGAGTGCAGAGCTCTAAGAAATCAAGTAACAACAAAACAAGGAAAGCTCAAGAAGGAGTTTGCCTTTGTAACCAGTCTATTTCGCACAACTTGTGGAAATATGGTCTTGGTGGATATGATTGGAGTGATCAGGCAGAGGAAAGGTCTAATTATGCACTTATGGCTTTCTCATCTTCAAGTCCTAACTCAGAGGTATCCAATGATTCTATTTGTTCAAAATATCTTGTTAGAAACTTTTGACTCTTAAATCTCCAAAATGATCAACTGATTAAAAGATTTAAAGAATCTGAGTAATGGTCTAAGATATAATAAGACAGGTTTAGATTCAGTGGAAGAAATCCATTAAAGTTTATATAATCAAATGAGTCTATTAATTTACAAGATATTAAGGTCTAAAATTGAAATTCATATAGGAGAAATAACAATTAAGATCTTAGAATAAGCTTGAAATATTCAAAAGAAAAGACGGCATTCAACCTAATGTAGATAAATTTGAACATGCATCTAAAAGTTTAAACAAGCTTATATAGTGTCAAATAGTTGACAATTGTAAGAAAGGTTTAGGCTATGAAAATTATAATGCAGTTCCACCTCCCTATACATGAAATTTCATGCCTCCAACACCTGACTTGTCTTTTACTGGTTTAGAAGAGTTTGTTAATAAGCATGTAGTTTGAAACTGCAAAGCTATGTCTAGTAAAGAGAGCCTAAGTAGTTAGAAGGTATGTGATATGCCCAAGTATTGAAGAATGGGTGTCAGATGATGAGAAAGAGGATGTGTCTCAGCCTAAAACTGAAAAGAAAACAGTTATGTGTGTGGAAGCTTTGATCATTTGCAGGTTGATTGCAATTACCATCAAAAACAGTTTCAAAATCAAAAGATGGTAAAAAAACCGTTTGAACAATGCTTAAAGGTGAAAGCATCAAAACTAAATGCCAAAAAAAGATTCCCCATTGCTAAAAGAACTTAGTTTTCCAAAGTAGTACTAAAGAAGTATGGTTAGTATCAATTAATACTGCAGACTAAATATTTTCAAAAAAAGCAGCATATGTTAAATACTGCTAGACAAGTTTAATGCGCTCACTAAAAAAGAAAAAAAGCTTAAAAAACACAGTGAATGGTGCCTAGACCAATGTCATACTGCTTTTCTAAAACAGCACATTCAACTGTTAAGAGGCCCATTAATAAGAACACAACATTAAAAAATAGTAATATTAATCAAAGGGTTAATACTGTTAGGGGTAAAAAAATTAATACAACTGCTAGGCCCAAAATACAGTAGGCTCAATGTAGTTAAGGGAAATAATTTTAATTGTTGTTAAAGGCCTCAAGCTGTGGTTTGGAAACCAAAACATAAGGTTTTAGACCATGTTTCTAAACATAACAGTGCATTAATCACCCTAAAAAAGTTTGATTATGTTGATGCACAAGGCAAATCCAAGCCAGTGCTGGGTTGGGTCCCCAAAAGAAACTGATTTTCTTACCTAATTGTAAGTCAATCCACAAATGGATTTTACAATCAAAGGAGTAATTGATAGTCGGATGCTCAGAGGCACATGACAGGGAACATTCCAGCTTAATAGACTAAGAAGCGAGAGATGGAGGATATGTTGCTTTGGAGGGATCCCTAAAGAGGGAAAATAAGGAATTAGGTACCCATAATAAAACTGTAACCTAGATTTTGAAAAGTGTATTTTTGGAGAGAGTTAAGTTTAATCTCTTTAGTGTCTCATAATGTTGATAAAAAGATAGTGTTCTTTTTATGACAGACACTGAATGAATTTGTTTATCTCCAAACTTTAAGTAATTGATGAAAAGTCAAGTTTTACTAGAGTTCCTAGACAAGAACAATATGTATAGTGTTGTTTTAAAGAACATATTCCTAAAGAGGTTTAACTTGTGTTTTTTGCAAAGCCGACAACTGATGAATCTAAACTTTGGCATAGAGGTCAGGTCACTTAAACTTTAAAACCATGAATAATTTGGTTAAGGGAAATCTTGTAAGATGTTACCTGTCCAAACTTTTTGAAAATGACAAACGCTGTGATGCTTGTCAAAAGGGAAAAAGCAACACAGAGCTCTTGTAAGTCTAAAACAAGAACTTAAAATCAGATCTGACCTTTACAATTATTACATATGGACATTTGATTTGGTCTAACATTTTAAAAAGCTTATGAAGAAAATGTATTGTCCGGGTGGGGTGGGGGGGGCCCCCCCCGCCTTAGTTGTCATTAGATGATTACAGTAGGTTTTACATGTTTTTCTTTCCTAGCTACTAAAGATGAAACTAGTGGCATACTTAAGTCCTTTATTTTATTAAATTTTTATTTTGAAGGGGGGGGCGGGGGGGCAGGTAGTATGAAAACGTATATAAGGTATCACTGTTGAGCGGGTGCTAGATGGGATAGTGATTCATAGATGTGAAGAGTGGCTGAATTGAGTAGTTTGGTGAGAAGCCTGATAGTTCTGATAATTCGAGGGACAACAGTCGATTTAAAGAAAAGTGAGCAGGTCAGTTTTCGTGACAATAGATATGTAGATGATATTATTGAGACATGTTTCTTTAGTGTAGGCTTGAACTTTCTCAATAAATATGAATTGCTAAATGAGGACTAGGACACTAATTGATGCTAGTTAGGACTATTTAGCTGATTCTAAGTTGCCAACTACTTTTTGGGCAGAAGCAGTTAATATTGCTTGCTATGTGCCAAAATAGAGTGTTAAGAAGTTAAGCTCATAACAAGACCCATATGAACTTTTTCATGTAAACCCAGCTTAAGTTTTATGAGACCATTTGGGTGTCCTGTTACCATTCTCAATACCATAGATCACTTAGGCAAATTTGATGGTAAGGCTGATGAAGGTTTCTTTGTTAGAACTCATTTGAATATAAAGCCGTTTAATATTTTTAACACCCCAAAATGGTCCAGCGGAATAAAGGATACCTGGCATGTTACTTTCAAGATCAACAGCACAAGATAATATAAGAACACACAAAATCGTTACACTGATACCATTGGATTTAAATAAAAGACATATTACAAAAGCTATAGCTTACTGATCTTTGTTTATTATTAAAAAGCCAACATGGATTTCCAAAACATGATGCACATAAGACTTTAACAGTTGTATTCCAAACATAATCCAAAGCATCCTTGCATCTCGTGCTATGACCTCCTGAAAACATTGCTTAAAACGTCAACAAAATTGTTGGTGAATTCATAGGTTTATGTATTTAAAATTATGCAGGACCGCAAGACTTTCCCGTGATGTTACAACATATGCCAACAATCACAAAACCAGATTACTGTTGCACTAAGCTCATGACACCGAAGCTCAACCTATATTTTGCTATTGTAGCTAGTTCTTTTGCACCGTTCAGATGTTTAACCCGCAAAAATCCAAGTCCGACATGGTCAACGTCGTTTCCAGTGATAGCTAATCACCCAAACGGGGAGGTTAACCAATAGACTATTATAACATACGCGCTCTCATAATGTAATTAACAACTACATCTATGCAATTTACAGTTCAGATAATGGCCTCAGGAGGGTTACGCTACATATGCAACACATATTAATATACTTTCAACACTTGCGTCCCAATTTATAAAACAAGCATGTTTCCACCCGCAAATAATAGTAAAATCATTAAAACTTAAAAATGTGGGCAACGAACTCACCTGAGTACAGATATCCAAATAATCAACATTAAAACTCACGCAAGACGATAAATGCAACCTATTTAAATTAAGGTCGTATAAGTACCGAGTACTTTAATTAATAACATTGAATATAATCTTATAGTTGTTACATCGTACTATCGTTCGGGCTATCATAATTAAAGAGGTCATGACATGACGTACGAGGAGTTTAGGACACTTTAAATCGTAAATCCAACAACTCATCGTTACGCCATCCGAAGAGGCCTCATTATGAAACTCCCTAGTAATATAGCACTTTGATAACCACTCAATATTCTATATAGCATAATCACCGACTAATCGTTTTAGTAAAATAATATTTATAAAGTGAAAACGTTTATAAATATACTTTTCGTAAAAATGACCTAATTTGGTCGTTTTAAGCCCGTTGCTCGCGTTTCTTACGTCCACGTCTTCGAGTAAGTCCGTTCATCAAAATATTACATTTTCAAGTTTTTAAGATCGCATGATAGTAAAATTACTGTTCATGACAGCTATATACCCGTTTTTACGTCTTAATTAGCGTAAACTCGTAATCGCGATAACTTATTCGTTTTAACTCCGATTTGTGATCCTCGAGTCCGTTCTCGTTATTAAAAGATTTATAATATTTTACAAAGTTGTCCACTGATGAATAGTGATTTTTACTGTTCATAGTTTATAAAATTACTTTTATAAACTTTAATTATCGAAAATGTCGTAGTTTATTCGTTATAGTTCCGTTCTTAACGATTCTTGCGTGTACGATCTCGTAATTAAAAGTTATATCATATTTTAGATGTTTTTAAAATGAAAGTTGCTGTAATGAATAGTAACTTTTAATAAAAATAGTTTAAATAAAAGCTATTTATAGTCGTAAACTTGTTTTTAACTTATCTTTTTCGTTATAGATCGTTTTTTCAGTTTCTTATCATTATTGAATCGTTCATGAGGCTAATAATTTTAATAAAATATCATTACCTACTGTCTAAGTTTCTCGAATTTTAAACAGCCATATTATTTTAAGTGTTTAACTTTATAAAACCTTGTTTTTTATGTATTATTAACTTAGTAGTTTACTATAAAAACTCTAAAAACACATTTGAACACTTGTGGACTTATAATAAAAGTCCAATATCATCCCTAGGTCCTTATAATTTCATGTAACAATTCAACCCCTTTAACGTTTCATTGTTTTCACATGTGAAGATTTAGAAACATTATAAAACCCTAATTAACCTAAACATTTTATACATAATCCATAGATTAACATACTTTTATTTTTCACTTTTCCATAAATATGGACCATATGACATAAAATAATGCATAAAACCATAAACATAAATAATAACTCATTTACTTATATAAAGTCCTTAAGTGGATTATGGCTATTATTTAACATGTAACACATAAAATCATAAGAAATAAAAGTATAAAGGAATTAAGAAAACCTTAGTGATGATGTAAGAGATGAGAAATAAGTTCTAAACCCGTGTTTAGATTCAAATCCAAGCTTTCAAGCTTATAACCCTAGATTAGGTTTCCAAAACCCTAATCTTTACTTTTTCTTCTTAATACTTGCAAATGATGAACCAATGCTTGCAAACACCTTAGAATACCTTAAGTATGTTGTGTAAAGGGTTGTATAATCTTAGAAAATCAAAGTATGGATTTTGTTTGGTGGCTTAATTGTGCCGTGAGCTATGGGGTGTAAAAGAGAGAAAGAAAATGAATTTTTTTGTTAAGTGTAAGAGTATGTAAACTTTACTCATGCATGCATGCTTATTTATAGTAAAAATATCTCCCTAACTTAACCATGGTTACTTTCTAACCTTAGTTTAAAGTTAACATGTCAAGTTGATAAAGGTGTAAGAGTTATTTCATAAATATCTAGATATTATGTACAAGTGGTGAATACTTGGTTCTATCCTCTAAAATTCGGCATGTATATATATATATATGATGTAATTTTTGATTATTTTGAGTATTGGGTATAATCGTGGGTATTCGTTTAGGCGTAGTTAGGTTTTAGAACTTCCGAGAATGCCTAAACGCATTTTATTGCGAAACGTAAGCATTTTACGTAGACAATAAAAATAAGATGAACAAAGTTATTAATTATCCTCATAATAATCATATAACACTTGCTTGATGTAAACATTTAATTGTTTTAATGCCCGTTACATGAATGAATCCATTTCAGTTTAACGCAATTTAACTAAACGTTTACGGTTTAAGAGCAACTCGTAGAAACCCTAAAAATAAAATTATGAATTACATAATGGCAAAACAATGACCTAAAACACGAGTGTTATAGTCTCCCCCGTTAAATAGCTTGTCCTCCACGGTTATCACACGGCACTTGACAAGGTGCATTCTTGGTAAGAGATGTGGATATTTCTTCTGAATTGAACTTTTACTTCCCATGTAAACTCAAGGACCTCTCATGGAGTTCCAATCGAACCTACTAATGGATACGCTTCGCTTCAACCGTTTTAACATCACATCTGTGATCCTCTATAGGTTTCCTCGACAAACTGAAGCTTGTCAACAAAAATGAAGTCAATCCAACGAACGGCTAAGGGTTCGTCGGCATGACACTATTCTTAAGTTGGAACAAGTGAAATGTATAATGAACTCTGGCTCACTCCTCAGGAAGCTCAGCTTGTATGCAACTCTCCAACCCTTTTTTATACTTTGAAAGGTCCAAACAAACCTGGGATTTAACTTCCCTCGTTTGCCAAAACGTACTACCCCTTTCCAAGGCAAACCTGAGCATCACTTTATCTCCAACCTCAAACTCCATCGCTTACTCTTCAATCAGCTTACTCATTGCCTATCACGAGCGGCTTGCATCATTTGTTTAACTTGAATGATTTTCTCAGTCGTCTCTTGAACTATCTCTGGACCGGTGAGTTGAACTTCTCCAACCTCAGCCCAACAAATAGGCAAACGACATTTTCTACCATAAAGTGCCTCAAAGGGTGCAGCCTTAATGCTAGCATGGACAACTGTTATTGTACTAAAACTCGACCTAATGGCAAATTTAACCCAACCATTTCCAACAGTCGATCACACATATCTTCGATAGTTTAATGGTTCTCTCGCTTTGTCCGTCGTATTGCGGATGATATGCCGTACTCATATCTAAACTTGTACCCAAAGCTTTCTGAAGTGACCTCCAGAAATTTGATGCGAACCTAGGGTCACGATCACAAATAATCGAGACCGGTATTCCATGCCTTGTTACTTACTTCCTTAGATACATCCGCTACTTCTCCAAGGGTCAGTTTCTTTCATGGGTATAATATTGCCTAACGCTTTGTAAGAACGGTCCCAACTATTACCCAAATGGTGTCATACCCTTGTGATGACTTAGGAAGCTTTGTGACAAAATCCATCGTGATATTGTCCCACTTCCATTGAGGTATCTCGGGTTGTACCAACAAACCCGATTGTCTCTGATGTTCGGCCTTAACCTTAGCACAGGTCAAGCACTTGCTAACATAGGTGGCGATATCAGCTTTCATATTGGGCCACCAATATAGCTTCTTTACGTCTTGATACATTTTCTCGGAACCTGGATGGATAGAATACTTCGACTTGTGGGAACTCTCATGATCCATCCGCCAATCGCCATAACTAGGTAACCACTCCTGCATTGAGGCATAGGTTCCATCCGTACGAGGTTCCAACTTTTCCGTTCTAATTGCCTCTGGATATTTAGCATTTTCAATCAGCATACCTCCAACATCCTCATTCTTGATGTTTTCTGGTTTCCGTGCTTCAGTCTGAGCATTCAAGATTTGCTTAGGAAGATCCAAGCCAATAGTCATGACTAAAGCTCGAACTCTTAACGGTGGTTCCCGTTCTTTCCTGCTCAAAGCATCAGCAACGACATTGCCTTACCCTGGGCTGATAACGAATATCGCAATCGTAATCAACCTAAAGCAACTCTAACCATCGCGTTGTCTCATGTTCAATTCCTTCCGATAAATAATATGCTGTGAAACTCTTATGACATGAACACCGTACACTTGGTACCATACAGATAGTGCCTCCAAATCTTCAGAGCGAACACTATGCTCCAAGTCGAGATCATGAGATGTATAGTTTTTCACATGTATCTTTAACAGCTTGATGCATAAGAAATCACCTTTTCTCTTGCAATCAACACACGCCCAAGACCCTTCTTGAAGCATCGCAGTATCATAAAATCTTTACTTCTTCGGGGAAAGCCAGAATTGGTGCACTATACAACTTCTGCTTTAACAGTTGAAACGCTGCTTCTTGTTTGTCACCCGCACTCAAACTTGCCCTTCTTTGAGTGTGCTGGTCATTGTTTGGCGATCTTTGAAAACCCTTCAATGAATCGTCGATAATACCCAGCAAGACCTAAAAACTGACGAATCTCCGTTGGTGTCTTAGGAGATGCCCAATCTTTAACGGATTCGATCTTGGCTGGATCCAAATGAGCCTTTTATTATCAATCACGTGACGAGACTGTTCTTTGGAATCCAAATTCACACTTGGAAAATTTGCATACAACTCTCTGTTCTTCAGCAACTCCAATATTATCTCAAATGCTCTTCATGCTCGTGCTTGCTCTTGAATAGATCAAAATATCGTCAATTAAAGACATTTACTAATTTGTCCAGAAAGGTTTGCACACTCAGGTTCGATGAGGTCCATAAACACAGCAGGTGCGTTGGTCAAACCAAACGGCATAACTTGGAATTCATAATGTCCATATCGAGTTCTGAAGGCAGTCTTTGAGATGTCTTCTTCTCGAACCCTCAATTGGTGATAACCTGACCTTAGGTCGATCTTCGAGTAGACACTCGACCCTTGAAGTTGACAAATAAGTCATCCCAAATCTTAGGAGCGGCTAACGGTTTTTCTCACCGTTATCTTGTTTAGTTCCGGGTAATCTATGCACATCTGTAACGTCATTCTTTCTTCTTACGAACAGAACTGGAGCATCCCATAGTGACGAACGAGGTCCTTTATAAAGCCTGTATCGAAGCTCGTGTAAGTTGATCCGCAATTTTCCTTTCATTTTTCTATGGGACCAATCGATAAGGTGCTCGTGCACTGTTTGCAGCACCAGGTACTAGATCGATGTGAAATTCCACTTGTCTGGTAGGTGGAAGGCCTGGCAAGTCCTCGGGAAATACTTCGGGAAAATTTTTGACGATCGGTACATCTTGCAGTTGCTTCTTCTTTGACTTGTCTCCAGTCTCCTTGATGGTAATATGTGCCAAAAAGACGTGACATCCTTGTAGCAGATACTTCTGGGCCTTGGTGCACGAGATGATGTTTAATCGAGTCCCGCATTTATTTCTACTTCCGTCTCCATGAAAAATTAAGATTTCGCTCCCAAAAGGAATACGAACGATCTTCTTAGCACAGTCAATAACGGCCTGGTATTTTGTCAACCAGTCCATGCCAATTATGACGTCATAAGTACCCATTTCTACAGGCATTAGGTCAACGTGAAACGGATGGTTCAGAAAATTTAACGTGCAACCCAGTAATACCGTATTTACCCAAATTATTCTACCATCAGCTAATTCAACGTTATAACCATGATCTAATGTAGTGGGGGCTATATTAATCAAAGCACTAAATTGAGTAGACACGAAACTTCTATCTGCACCAGTATCAAATAAAATGGAAGCACAACGGTTGTTTAGGAGAAACGTACCCGTCACAACATTGTTGTCTGGGTTTTGCCCTGCAACTCCCACTGCATAAGCCCTGGCTACACCGTTACCATTTCCCTGATTTGTTCTTCACTGGGGCAGTTTTCCTGAAGTGGCCTGGAGCCCACACTCAAAAGCGAACGATGGCAATTGTTATTTGCCCTTGGGCTCTCGTTGTTGTTGTACGGTGCTATTGTTATAGGTTATTGTCGGTTGTTGTTGTGTTAATTTCATTGCAGGCCGCTCCTACAGTCCTTGGCCAGGTGTCCAGCTCTTGCAGTTAGTGCATTTGGTGTACAAGGACCATAATGGTTGAAGTTACACTTGGACATCGAGGTTAGTCCCTTCATATGGTTTCAAGTCACCTTCCGGCAGCATAAGCCCTTGCCTGTATTTCTTCCATTGTATGGTGTTGTTTTGGTTATATTCGAGAGTGTCTCAAACTCCTCCTTGTTTTCTGTCTGTCTCTCAGCCAAAGTGTTAATCCTCCTATCCATTAATTCAATCGCCATCTCAATAGCCTCCTTGCATGGGTCTTTGGAATTCGATCCACAACACTTGAGAAAATCAGGTCGGGCATCCCATCGACATACCTTTCCTATTTTGTCATCTCTCAGAATCACATGTCACATAGCAATGCTAGTTCCCATCGCCCTGGAAGCGTTGGTTGTAGGCTACTACATCGGTGCCTTGTACTTTTAGGTTCCACAACTCTGCCTCAACCTTCTTGATTTCATTCCTCGGACAATATTTAGTTGTCATCTTCTTCTTCAAGTCAGACCACGTCATTGCATATGCCACCTCATTAGTCACTGTCCTAGCATGTGAGTTCCACCATGTTAGAGCAGTTCCCATAAGAGTACAAGTGGCAAACTTCACTTGATTCTCCACGGTGCAGTTACTTATGCGAAACACGGTTTCCATCCTCTCAAACCACTGGGTCAAGTTGACCACTCCTTCTGTACCCCTGAAGAATAAGGGTTGACATTTCATGAAGTCTTGATAGGTGCACTCCCGAACAGTGCGTTCATTCCTTCTCGCACCTGTTCCCGAGGTATGGCTATCATCGCCATTACGGGTCGTAGCACGTGCTGCCAACACACAGTGCACCCTCGTCGATCATGGCTTGCAGTTGGGCCCACTGTGACTGAATTGGTGGTAGTAGGGTCTGAGACTGGTGGGGGAAGTGCGTGACTGGTTGGTGTATTTTTTGAGGTGACTGGCCTTGACCTAGTGGTTCTTGTGGCCTTCCTCTTGGTGCCCATTTTTCTTAAATCACAAGATAACATAACACCGAAGATTTCAAAAATCTAACCATAACCCAAGATTATACGAAATGAATAAAACGAGATCACAACACATGTTGAAATTCACAACAGTATTAAATTAACAATCGACATTTATTCATAATAAATCGATTTCATATAAAACATAATCCATCCTTACCATATATATCTTGAGGAAATATACATAGAATGTTTAATTACAAACGATCACAAAACTTAGGTACAAGACAAAATAAGCCTAAAGCCATACTTCACCGAAAATAAAAAATTGATATACTCTTAGATACATAGTAGGCTATACACAGACATAGCTAGTATATGAACAAAAAAGATCTAAACAAGTAGCCTAGACCAAAACAAAAGATCTAATACATCGCTAGCGGGAATAACCCATAATAACTAACAGACTGACAGTAGCTAACAATCATAACCCAGTCTAAGACTGCTAACTTGCCTCCTCTGTAGCTCTGCTCTGCAGGATCCTTAGCAGGTCCCTGCTGTCTCTGAAGCTCGATCATCTGAGTCTTGAGGCTCTTCACTACCTTTAGTGCCTCCACTATCTTTAGTGCCTCCACTAACTGTCTCTGTCTTCGATAGTCTGCTTTCAGCAGCTCTAAAATCACCGTCTGTCTCCTACGGTCTGCTGCCTGCAAGTCAACGATCTCGGACTGCTGAGCCATGACCGTAGTCCAAAGTAATATGCCCTTGGAATGTACCTGATCGCAAGCATCCATCGACTGTGCCCAAGCGGCATGAGATCATCGGGCCTCCTCCTCCATCAGAATGGCAGTGCGTCTATGGAATGGCCTATCACTGTCCAACATGTTGACTCGGGCTCTAAGTAGAGCTCGGTCATACCGTGCATCATCCAGCTGAGAATATATGATCTCATCCTCCTTGGTCAAACAGTAGTAGAAGACAACTCAATAACTCCCTCCGATTGAACCCCCTCTAGGGGTGGTCCCGGTGCAATCTCCTGGATGGCTCCTACAAGGTCATCCCATGTATCCCTAATACCATAGCCTAACTCTCTAGACATCCGGCGTCCTGGAGCGGCCTCTAACGTATCAGCAAATCCATAAAGGTCTGCCCTAGCTGTGGTAGGTCCAAACTGCCTAGCAGTCCCAGCTGCCGAACTCTCCCCGCCCTCGAGACCAGACATGAGTAAGTACGACACGTGCCTTCTTACGAAGCGGGTTTATTAATAAAAAAAAAAACACATCTCAGGCATCTCAGTCTCATGAACAAGAGATGGTAGTGCATCTCTCTGTCTAATCTCTCACACTCAATGCGTCGGGAGCCAGAGATCCTCAACATATGTAGTCTATTGGGTGGGTGGGTGGTATAGGTAATGGCGGAGAGGGTATCTGAGGAAGTGGTGATGAGTATGGAGAGAGAGGTGATGGTGGTGGAGTAGGTAAGGCTAACACTCTCTCAGCAACTTCCTCGGAGAGGAAGTGGTCAGCGACTGGGGTCGGATGGACATCCTAGCCGTGACGCGATAAGCAATGTATGGGTCCTGGTCAGCTGAATAAGAAATAGCTGCAGGGTCAGCAGGAGCTAAGTGCTCCTCCTCTGTATCATCATCATCATCATCATCCCCTCTGTCAGCAGGATAGTCTGCTGGATCCTCCTCAGGATCCTCCTCGTCATCCTCCTCTAGGTCCTCCTCAGAGTCGAACTCCGGTATATACCCTGGTGACTGATGAGTAGGTGAGTCAGCAGCAGGCATTGGCTGCTCTCAGTCCGGTAAACCTCATCTGTCCCACCGGTAAGAACTCCGGTAAACGCTCCGAACAAAGGTATGTAAATAGGTGAAGGTGGTGCCTGCTCTGGCTCCTCAGGGCCAGGCACATAATCTGGTGATGGTGGCCCCTCAGGGCCAGGTTTGTAGTCCGCGAAAAATTTGGTAATTTGATTTATTTTTTGTGGAACCTCAAAAATAGGTACCTCGACTCCTGGTGACCCCATATCTAAATCGTCCTCAGATGCTGATGTGTATGTAACCGTAGAGTGCTCAGAATCTGACATGATAGTATCTGAAATCAAAAATTAGCTTATATAAGTATATTAATATAAGACTATCATCCTTATATACGTAAATATACTATAAACACGTATATCAATATGCATATATATAAGCCTAACCGACTAATGACATAATTTTTATATGAATACCCCGTAAAAAACCCTTTTGTATGTATGCAATGTTTGAAAACGGTTATAGTCCAGCAAAAACATTTGACCTGGTTCTCTATAACCTTGGCTCTTGATACCAATCTGTAACACCCCCAAAATGGGTCGCAGCGGAATAAGGATCCGGGGCATGTTACTTCAAGATCAACAGCACAAGATATATATAAGAACGACACAAAAGTCGTTTAAACTGATACATTGGATTTAAATAAAAGACATATTACAAAAGCTTATAGCTTTACTTGTTCTTTGTTTATTATTACAAAAGACAACATGGATTTCCCAAAACATGATGCACATAAGTCTTTAACAGTGCAATCCAAAACATAATCCAATGCATCCTTGGCATCTCGTGCCTAATGACCTCCTGAAAACATTGCTTAAAACGTCAACAAAATTGTTGGTGAATTCATAGGTTTATGTATTTAAATTATGCAGGACCGCAAGACTTTCCCGTGATGTTACAACATATGCCAACAATCACAAAACCAGATTACTGTTGCACTAAGCTCATGACACCGAAGCTCAACCTATATTTGCTATTTTAGCAGTTATTTTGCCCGTACAGATGTTGTAACCCGCAACATCCAAGTCCGACATGGTCAACGTTCGTTCCCAGTGATAGCTAATCACCCAAACGGGGAGGTTAATCCCAATAGATCTATTTATAACATTCGCGCTCACATAATGTAATTAACAACTACATCTATGCAATTGACAGTTCATGATAATGGGCTCAGGAGGGTTATCGCTACTTAGGCAAACACATAATCAATATACTTTCAACACTTGCGTCCAATTTATAAAACAAAGCATGTTCTCACCCCAAATAATAGTAAATCAGTAAAACTGTAAAAGTGGGGCTATGAACTCACCTTGAGTACAGATAGTCCAAATAATCACAGATAAAACGTCACGCAAGACGATAGATGCAACCTATTTAAATTAAGGTCGTATAAGTACCGAGTACTTTAATTAATAACATTGAATATAATCTTATAGTTGTTACATCGTACTATCGTTCGGGCTATCATAATTAAAGAGGTCATGACATGACGTACGAGGAGTTAGGACACTTTAAATCGTAAATCCAACAACTCGTCGATACGCCATCCGAAGAGGCCTCATTATGAAACTCCCTAGTATTATAGCACTTTGATAACCACTCAATATTCTATATAGCATAATCACCGACTAATCGTTTTAGTAAAATAATATTTATAAAGTGAAAACGTTTATAAATATACTTTTCGTAAAAAAGACCTAATTTGGTCGTTTTAAGCCCGTTGCTCGCGTTTTCTTAATCCACTCTCGGTATAAGACGATGATCAAAATATTACATTCAAGTTTTTAAGATTCTGCGATGAATAGTAAAATTACTGTTCATGACAGCTATATACCCGTTTTTACGTCGTTATTTAGCGAAACTCGTATCGCTATACTTATTCCGTTTAACTCGATTTTAGTGATTCCCTTCGAGTAAGTTTCTCGTTATTAAAAGATTTATAATATTTTACAAAGTTGTCCACTGAATGAATAGTGATTTTTATCTGTTTCGATAAGTTTATAAAATTTCTTTTTATAAACTTTAATTATCGAAAATGTCTAGTTTATTCGTTATAGTTCCGTTCTTAACGATTCTTGCGTGTATGAACTCGTAATTAAAAGTTATATCATATTTAGATTTTTTAAAATAAAGTTGCTGTAATGAATAGTAACTTTTATAAAATAGTTTATAAAAGTAATTATAGGTCGTAAACGTGTTTTTAACGTAATCTTTTTTCGTATAGATTGGTTTTTTCGAGTTTCTATATCATTATGGAATCGACAATGAGGCGTATTATTTTTTATAAAATAACATTACCAACTGTCAAGTTTCGAATTTTAGAACACCCATATGTATTATAAGTGTTTAACTTTATAAAAACCTTGTTTTTATGTATTATTAGACTTAGTAGATAACTATAAAAAGCTCTTAAAAACACATTATGACACATTGTGGTACCTTTATAATAAAGTCCATATCATCCTAGTCCTTATAATTTCATTGTAACCCGTTCAACCCTTTTACTTTCATAGTTTTCACATGTTAAGATTTAAGAAACATTATAAAACCCTAATTAACCTAAACATGTATATACGTTAATCCATAGTAAACATAACTTTATATTTTCACATTTTCCCTATATATTATGACCTTATGACATAATATATAAGTGTCATAAAACCATAAACATAATATATAACTCATTTACATATAAAAGTCCTTAGAGGTGATTATGGCTATATTTAACATGTAACACATAAAATCATAAGAAATAAAAGTATAAAGGAATTAAAGAAAAACCTAGTGATGATGAAGAGATGAGAAATAAGTCTAACCTGGTTTAGATTCAAATCAAGCTTTCAACTTATACCCCAATTGGTTTCCCAAACCCTAATCTATACTTTTTCATCTTAATACTTGAAATGATAACCAATGCTTGCAAACACCATAGAATTCCTTACGTATTTTGTGTACAGTTGAATAATCTTAGAAAATCAAAGTATTGGATTTTGTTTTGGTGCTTAATTGTGCCGTGATCTATGGGTGTAAAGAGAAAAGAAAAAGAATTTTTTGTTAAGTGTAAGAGTATGTAAACTTTACTCATGCATGCATGCTTATTTATAGTAAAAATATCTCCCTAACTTAACCATGGTTACTTTCTAACCTTAGCTTAAGGTTAACATTGTCTATTTATATAAGGTGTAAGAGATATTTCTAAATATCAAAGATATTATTACAAGTGGTGAATACTTGTTCTATCCTCAAAATTCGTCATATATAGATGTAATTTTTGATTATTTTAGTATTGGGTTATATCCGTGGTATCGTTTAGGCGTAGTTGTTTAGTACTTCCGGAATGCCTAAACGACATTTAATTGCGAAACGTAAGCATTATTTTACGTAGACAATAAAAATAAGATGACAAAGTTATTAATTATCCTCATAATAACAAGATACACTTGCATGATGTAAACATTTATAGTTAATGCCCGTTTCATTGAATTATCATTTCATTTTTACGCGATTTTAACGTGAACGTTTATCAGGTTTACGAGCAAACGCGGTAAAACCTAAAAATAAATTATGATTACTTTAATGCATACAATGACCTAAAACACAGGTGTTATAGTATTTCAATAGTAAGAACAAGGATAAAGGAAGAAAACTTGCCATATTAAGGTTTAGTGAGATACACCTAATGCTGTGAGGTAATGGACGCAGATTGGCTATTTTTGATATATGATCCCTAACAAAGAACAATGAAGTAGATGACCAATTGTTGCAGGTAACATATCTAATGGTTTTTGCAGGTACGACAAAGGAGAAAAAAAAGCAAGTGATAATGCAGGTCAAGCTAGAAAGGAGACAAAACCTGTCAAGGATTACATTTTGCTACAATTATAGACTGCTGATCTACCATATTCTCAAGATCCAAAGTGTTCTCATAATGATGTGTTGGGAATTATATTGAGTTGATGTGACAAAACTAAAGACAAGGGACTAAATCATACAAAGTGATATTCTACAAGCTGGTGGAAGAACTTGATAGAAGATAATATCAAAAGAATAGAAGATTTAGTTTGTCTAGTAGTTATCTTCTTTAATAAGTCTTGTAAACCCTCTATATAAAGGGTATTAGCATATTAGGTTTTACATATCAGTAATTCACAATGTAAACCTAAAGGTGTGTGTGTGTTCTAGGCGTCAAGTCTTTGTTAAGACGCCTAGGTTTAGAAGTTAGTTAGTAGATTAGTAAGTCTTATGTATCCTGATCAAATACAATGAAGACTTAACGTTCAATAGTAAAACCTTGTGTTGTAACTTTGATTATGTTCTTATTATTCCGCTGTGCATTCTATATCATTGTTACTATATCCTAGATGAGCTAGATCTTGGTTTTTCAGGTGGTATCAGAGCGGGTTGCTCTTGATATCTAGGATCAAAAAGGTTTTGATGTGACGTGTTGCTTGTTCATAGTGATTTTGAAGGCCACAAGATCTGATGTGTTGATATTAGGGTTTTTCAGCAAACCCTAATTCTAAAAAAGATTTGGTTCGATCATATATGTCTCTACTTGATTTGATTTTTGTTCATAAGCTGTTAATTGCATCTGGTAATAATGATTCGTATTGGTCTGGGATCAATCGTTATTATTATTGTTTCGACTGGCTTTGGTGAGTTGGTGTGAGATCAACGATGAACCCTAGCTAAGATACATTAAGCATGTCTTGTAGACACTAATTCAGAAAGAGAAGAGATTTTGTGTGTTCGAATTATGGAGTGTTCACAAGTAGCAGGTCTTTTGTGGATTTGTGGTTATCAGCACGTAGCAGCATGTTTGAAGATTGATAGCAACCAGGAGATCGCAAAACCCTAATTTGCAGCAGCAAAAGATGCGAGAAAAGTGGTTTATTTTACTGTTTGTGCTTAACGTGTTTATGGGTTGATGATTTCTGATGTGTGTCTGATCACAAGGGTTTTATAATGAAGACGACTGCCATGGAAGTCCATGTGTGACCTGATATTTAATCCGTCTGCTTCATTGTTACTGTTGGATATAACGTTGATGATTGATGTTGATAAGGAACAACCATAATAAAGGTGGAGTCAAAGAGATCTTTTATAAAGAATGAAAAGATTCGGTTATAATGAGAAGATTGGAGAGAGATAGTAGAATGTCATGTGAAAGGTAGCAGCTGTGGGGGCCATACATAGTATTTGCCAATGAAATGTTTCTGCTGCCTTCAATATATTAACATTGGCTGTCATGAGTTAGTACCGTTGGTATTGACAGTTAGTACTAACTTAGTACCGCTCTCTTTATTTTTGGTACTGCTTGTTTTGTATTACTACTGCTATTTGGAAAAGATCAAATGAATATGGGTACATGATCAATATGGGTCTAATGATGGTGCGATTGATGTTCATTGATTGTGGATCTGATATTGATAGTTGTTCGGATGAAGATGTGTGATTAGCATGTTGTTTGTGGTTACGTTAATACTGTTGTTCTTTTAATCGTTTGTACTGCTGCGTGTTTGGAACTTAATACTGGTAGAGTATTGAGTTAATACTGCTCGCCCATTCTTAATACTGCTGGATTAGTGACGACTTAGTAACAGAATAGCGACAGAAAATTGTGTCACTAACTGATTTGGGAGGAAGGAGTATCTAAATAGTGACACTTTAGCGACAGTTTAGTGACAGCTTTGGGACAGAAAAAGTGTTGCTATTTGGTTTGAATGTTAATTCTGCTAGCATTACTCGGTTAAGTCTGCTGGGCTTATGGTTAATTCTGCTAGCTTTGTCCGATATGGGACAACACGGACACATTTGGATCTCGAACAATGATGAAATAATGGTTTGTTTTGGAGAGTATTATGAAGACATTTGATGCAATGGCTTTTTAATCAATTATGTGACAAGGGTAACCTTTTTGTTACGTACAAACAAGGATTGCAAGTAGATCGCCGACTGAGGCAACAGTCACATAAGAGAGGATGATGTTATTGCACTTAGATGATTTTCATTAATAATTACTATTTGAAGCCAACTGATTTCGTGATTCAAAGAGATGGTTAGCATACTTTCAGGGGAAGCTTATTGTTAACATGTTTAACCATCTACATGTACCACTTAAGGGGAAGTGTTCACAAGTTGCTTATCTACAGATGACCCCTATTTAATGATTACAAAAAGGGGAAGAAGACTATATGGTTTGCAGCTTATTTTAAAGTGGTGACATGTACAAGAAGATCTTATTTCAAGGGGAAGCTTTGAAGATTGTTTCATACATGAAGATTGTTTTGTAATATCAAATAGGGGAAGATTGTTGGGATCTCAGATTTGATGATTACAAAATTACATATGCATAAATGAAGACGAATGAAACAACAAGGGATTAATATGACACTTTGGTATTCTACATATGGAAGAATTAAAAGTTGGAAGATTTCCATGAAGATAGGCATTGAAAAGTCAAAGAATATCAAAGATAAAGGAAGGTTTTAATTAGTTTTAATTAGCTTCCTGATATAATTAATTAGCTTCCTTTGTAAGCCTTAATATCCCTCTATATAAAGGGTATTAGGGTGAATAGTTTAATATCCATCATAGTTAGATCTCTCTAATGAGAGTCTAATAGTTAGCTTATTAGTTTGTGTAATAGTTAGTTATCTAGATAGCATAGTCGACTGATTAAAGTAAGAGCTCAACAAGAGCTTATGTCTACAAGCACTGGCTTATTGTTAATAAGCTAGTCTAGTCCAATGAACTCTTCCTTTTCTAGTTCATCAT